>CM076572.1:384871713-385121107 GCA_034641835.2 Pinus albicaulis
GACCCACACCCCGGACGGGATCCCTACTCCAAACGGTTTAAGGTCTAATTGGGACTTTCTACCGGGGAGATCCCCTACTGTTGGCCGGACAAATTTTCCCGTCAACATATGGACATTAAATTTGTGAAGAACAAATGATTTCAAACATAAATAGTTTAATAGCTGACATAAACATGGTAGGGCTAACCATTAATCATGAAAAATGTAACTATAAACTGATCAATGCATAGAAATAAACATTCAAGCCATGCATAGAGATATATGACTCTCTAACTTTAGGAAATGGCTATCAGACTTTGGGGAAATACATTTAAGACAAACAAACAACTCAAATCACTATGAGGAAACGCCTAAGCATAGTATTTCAAGCTATTGGGCACTTTGAAGCAAGATTGCATAGTTTTAGGCAAAGGGCAAGATCAGTACAAGACCTCCTTGGTTCAACAAATGACAATCTAATCAATCAAAGAGAGGTTTCATAGGTGGAGCTATGACTAGCCATGAGTAAGCAGGGCATACCGTGAATCATACTTAGCATGCATAAAACCATAAATGAAACAAGAAAACAATATTCTTTAGTTATCAAAGAGCAATCAAGGATTCTTTGATATGAATAAGAATGAAGAAAACATAGAAGCTATAAAGAAACAGGAAATTTGAGGTGCCTCTAAGGGCATGTCTCAAATATATTCTCTACTATCTTATAGCAATCAAGAATATGGAATTACGAATGAAAACTAAGAAACAAAACAGAGAGAGAGACACTATACCATTCTACCAAGTCATGGAATCCAACAACAATCCTCTTTCATCATCCAAAGGCACTCAAGAAACTCTCCAAATGCATGAGACAAGTATTTCTTCCAAGCTTGTATAACCATATATTGCTTCTATTCATCAATTTCAGCCTTGTTTACAATGAAAGCCTTTGGAATATATAGGCCAAAGTGAGGAAAACCTTCTAGTTCAACTTGCAATCTCACTGGCCTATCCAAAATATCTGATTTTGTCCTTGAGGCTTTGCAAATCCCAAGGCACAAAATATCTAATTAAATATCTCAAAAATGATAAAAAAGGAAAATATATCGACTTTTTATAACTAATCATGCCCAAAAATATCTAAACGCACATGAGGAAAAGTCACTTTAGAAAGATTCATTTTTACAAAAATACATAAGAAATATGTCAGCAGAAAGTCCTTTGTTTTGTGGACAACTTTTCGAAGCCTTCCTTATGTCGAAACGAGGCCCGTGATGGCTCGTTGGAAAGCTCTGGATGTCTAATTTATGGAACAACTTGAATTTTCCCAATATAATGCTTGAAAGTCTTTCAAATACTAAACTGAGTGAAAAAACCCAAAAAATAGGCCTTGCTGATATGTGGGCAGAGTGTCGAAAAAGTGAGTGTTTTTTGCATATTTGGGGGACCAAAAGAAATTCAAATGCTCTAAAAATTTCTGAGTAGATGCCCCTGAATTTAATGCATCCAATGGTACCACTCTCAAGAGTTGAGGATGCTACAGAATAAAATGGCGGCGCCCATGATTTTACGCAATTAGGCCCAAAACTGTCAAAAAACAAGAACATGTCAAAATTTTCTCAATTTTGGTGAGCAAGTCCCTCAAGGATTTTTAGAAACATATCTAGAAACTAGGGTCAAAATTCCAAGCCTAGAGGTGTCTTTCTCCTTTTTTCTCACCGGGCGCCCTCTTTGGGTAGTTTTGAGCTTTTCTTGGTTTTCTTCCTTATTGTTTGGCATTTTAGCTTTGGTGAAAAAGTCATGGCCCCTTGCCTAGGAGAGGCAGCTAGCACATGCTTTGGAGAATGCCCTCCATGCTCTATGTTTTGTGTTTTCTTGCCCTCATCATGGCTTGCTTGAGGGCTGTCTTGTCTATCCTTGTCAATGCCTTCTTCATGACTGTCCTGCTCTTTCCCTTGATTTAGATGATCATGGCGCTTTTTGAAATAAATGTTTAAAAGACTCTTTTCAACTAACAAAAATCTTCATCCTCTAACCACTGCTTCTTCTCTAATCTATTAAACAAATTTCTTTCAACACCACTGTTTTATGTATTGCACACCTTCAATTTGAAATGAAGACTGTCCGTGTTTTGATCACTGCTTTCTTTGTGGTTTAAGCAACAAAGGGACTGGTTTAAAACACTTTTTTCAAATGCTCCTTCAAACTGATCAAGACCTTCTAATCAAACTGAGGTTTTTCTTTTAGAGACTATGCATATCCCTAGCCATTCATGGAAAGAAAATCTCTTTCAAAGTGACACAATAACCATTCTCTCCTTTAATACTCATAGTAAAAAAAATCTCTTTCAATTTTGACAAAAAAATATCTCCTTTTACCACAGTTTCTATTCTTTTGATACAGCAACAAATTTTCCCTTTGTAAAAACTGTTAAGACGCCCTTGAATAGTTTTGAGGACTCTTCAAACTCTGTCTACTTTCCTTTTCTATAATCACAGTTAAGAAATCATGTTGTCTTTTAATTGATGGAATATCAAGAAATTTTTGTTCCACATAGAATGATCCATCCATATTCGATTCTACTATTCAGATTCATCTTTTCCATGAGAATGGCCTCATTATTTGCTTGGAAAACAAAATCATCATCTTGGAATGTAGAGCTCACAGTTGGATTCCTTCCATAATCAGACTTCAGAGTTCCTACAGAAGTGTCTAATTTATGCCTGTTGCCATACTTCTCATTTCTGCTTTCTCCAGAGTTCACTGTAGAAGACAAGTTGAAGCTCTCAACAACGCTTAGGTTATGCTTTGAAATGTTACACATGTAGCTACTATAAGGGCTCCAACTACAATTGCTACCATTTCTACTTGTTGCAAGCTCAGTTTTGCTGTCAAATATGCTCACACTGCCATTGCTTTCCACTTCCTCATCAAGAGAATTTTGGACTTTCTTATCAGTGATTATGGTTTTTAAATTTTCCCTCCCAAATTTTTGGTAGTCATAAGGCTTAGTTTCCCATTGCAGCCAAGGAAGGACCACACCATAAGTTTCTATAGATACATGAAGTTGTTGGATATTTTTTAAGCCATTAGCATTAACATCCACAATATTTGTAATATCTGGTAGTATTCCTTCATAATATTTCTTTGCTTATGTCTTTATGCAATGAGAAGTTGCAAGACGGTGTTCTTCCTCAAAAGATGAAAATTCTGAGTCTTCAAAATTAGATATGTTTATAAACTCATCAGAGTACTTTTGTGCTTCTTCATTCAAGCATTCGGACATATTCTTCTGGCCTGCACTATTTCTTCTTGTTACTAAGCAAAGGTCTTCAAAACAAAACCATTTTTCTTATATAAGACTGTGTTATCTTCACTAATTCATATAAATATGTAAGATAACCCTTGGCTGCACAGGCGCGCCGTGCAAAAACTCAGGCGCGCCGTGCTCTTCAGAAAAATACACTGTTAATACCTACAGACGCGCCGCGCAATTTTTCATACGCGCCGCGCACTTTTGCAGCCTGTTTTGGAGACCTTCCCGGTGTCAGAATTGGGCGCGAGATGGCTCGTTGGAAAGCTATGGAAGTATAATTTCCAAATATGCCTAATTTGTTTCATTTGGTATCCATTTGGTTGTTCAAAAATTGATTTTCCCAACACTGGTAAAAACTAGTGAATCCTGGTGCAGAAATGCATAGTGCTGTTTGCAGGCCACTTTTAGATGCCTTCCCGGTGTCGGAATTAGGCCCGAGATGGCTCGTTGGAAAGATATGGAAGTATAATTTCCATGTTTTCTTGAGTTGTTTCATTTGGTGTCCATTTGGTTGTTCAAAAATTGACTGTCCCAACACTGGTCAAAAATGGTGAATTCTGGTGCAGAAATACATAGTGCTGTTTGCAGGCTACTTTTGGATGCCTTCCTGTTGTCGAAATTTGGCCCGAGATGGCTCGTTGGAAAGCCACGGAAGTATAATTTCCAAATATGCTTGAGGTTTTTCATTTTGTATCCATTTGGTTGTTAAAAATTTGACTGTCCCAACACTGGTCAAAATGGTGAATACTGGTGCATAAATTCTCCCGTGACATCTGTATTTTTTACATTTCTCACAAACCATGATACCTGTGTAGAATTTTAAGGAGGTGTTTCTTCGTGAACCTATGAGGGAAAAAAACCTCTCTCAATTTTGTCAATTTCATATTTTTTTGGTCATAAACACATTTTGAAACAAACTTTCTGGGCGCTCATTAACCTCTGTCTTACCATTTCTTGAGTTGTATTTCTCTGAAGCCTTTATAAAAGAGCCTTGATCTGCCGATGAGGGTCCTTTTATATAACATGAAACTTGTTTTGAGTATCTCTTTAACCATTTGTATGAGAAAATTTGCATGGTGACAACCTTAAGAAAACTGACCCTCTGCCTTTTGTGAGGCGGGCCATCTTCAAGTTGACAAATCAACTGTTCTTTCTCTAGGTGAATTTGCTTGTGACCTCTGTCTCTCTAAGCACTGTATATCGTTTGAATTTTTAGACAAGAAGCATGGTTTTGATCATGAAAGTGTTCTTTTCCTATGTGTTGGGAAAAGCACTTGGATAGATAGCAATGCCCTCTCCAAAAATGTGACTTTGTATCTTTTGGAGGAAACCCTTTGTAAACATAAGAAAAAGAGACCTTCAGCACCCTCATGCCACATCTTGGAAAGAGATAATTCACAACTCCAAAACTTACTTTGACAATTTCTGCTCTCCTGGTGTTTTGATGATGATTAGGGCTATTGTGCAGTTTGATCAAATCAATCAGGCGCCCTTGGATATTTTCCTTTGACTGTGGATGACAAACCTTATTTGTATTCACCCATGGCTTTACCTAAATCTGTTCATCAAGGAAAAAGGTCTTTAGAGATCCTTAATGCAATAATATGGAACAGGAAGGATTTTTCACATGTTTCATAAAAGGCCTTTGACTGTGATAGTGATATGGCTTGATTATTTTAATGTTGTCCCTAAATTTAAAACACATGCCATACCCTTTCTTTACATTTGATGAGTCTGTCCAAATTTTGTTCATTTTAGCTGCAAGTTGTCTTTGAAGGAGATATTTGATAGAAGAAAAACCAAACCTCTTTGATTATTACAGTACCACTGCTTGGCCATCTTCTTAACAACAATTTTCCACTCATAATCATCCAATTGTTTCCCACTGCACTCAAACTCTTCCTTTCAAACAGTGAAACCATATAATCAATTCTTGAAACACCACTACTGTGTTAGAGGTTTCATCCATTGGAGAAAAAGGTGTAAAACAAGTTTTTAAGGCTATTTGCAGCTTTGTTAGTCTTGTGCCCTTAAATGAGGCTACACCTCTATTCCTGACCCTTAGCTTATTAAATGAAGGAGGTCTTAACCAATGACCTAACCATCTGCTCATACTTGGAGGAGGTTTTCATAGTCACCAACCCTCTGCTCATGTTTGGAGGAGGTTTTACACAGTCACCAACCCTCTGCTCATGTTTGGAGGAGGTTTTACACAGTCATGCTATTTCATCTCTTTGTCAAACTATGTTATATTTCCTTGTAGTGCCTTTTGACTATGTTTGCAGGAGCTCATTGAAATACCTCTATGTCCAGTACTTGCATCCCAGGCTCAAAACCACATGAGAAGCAGTTGTCTTCTCATGTTAAGTTTAATAATGTCTTCTGGAACGCTGGTACACTTCTGCGTTTGAGAAAGACATTGAAACACTGTAAATCCACCTAATATCAGTTTGACTTGTGGCACATGTACTGCTGATACATCAAGGTTGGTTAGTGGCGCGACTTAAGGGTATATCAAGGTTTGCTCTTGCAGATTAAGTGCTAATTCAGGGCTGGTTGGTATTGAACAAAGGATTCTGGCTCAAGCTGTTTTTGTCGAGGAAGGGATTCTCTAAAGCGCCACTACCTAACTTAGGGGTAACTTTTATTGATTCTGATTGTGTTTGACAACAATATCAAGGATAGGAAGGGAGAAACTTTGTCAAATATTGGATAGTGAGTTTCATGAGAACCAAGGGGAAAATGATAGTAGACCAGCAAGACCAAGACAGCTATAGATAGGGATATTTTGCTGAAACAAGACATGAATTTGAAAACTGAAGATTGCTCTGATCATAGGCTGACAGGAAGGGCTAGGAAAACAAAAATTTGTTTGGGGGTTTTCTAGATGAAAAATTGACATATGGAGATCAGCTTCTGGAAAACTTAGCTAGGAATCTAGTCATCAACAACAAGTGAAAAATACTGATGACTAACAGTGGCTCCATTTGGGGAGGGCAGCTCCTTTTCAAGAGGTGTCCAGAATTGCAGATCTTTGGCTTATGAAGACCAATGCCTTATCCATTGGCACAAATTTCATTATTTCTTGATGCCATTTCTGAAAATTGACAACATGATTAGCCTAAAAAACATCTCTACCTACCTAGCTATATTTCCTAACATTTTTCTTCTTTAGGTGCATTTTGACTAGCAACCTTTTGACATGATATTTTTCAGAATAGAAACTATCTAATGTTACACTTATATCTTCCGAGAGTTCAGATTAAAATGATTAACTCCTTTGTTTCTCTACCTATGCTAGATCGACTGTCAAGATTAAGCTGTTTGACAGGATTTTATTCACTATTCTAGAACATGAAATTGAAAAATGACCAAAGCAGGATTAGACAGTCTGGATTTTCATGTACTTGTGGCATGAAAGACAAGCTACACACAAATATTATTTTGCATGAAAATGAAATTTAGAAAAATCAGGGCTAGGATACACAGTTTGTTTTTCATCCCTGTTTTCCTCTTTGGTTATGTTTTGAGCATGTGGAACCAGTATCTTTTCCTAATCTATTTTCTTCGACAAGTCAAGCTTACACAATTTGAATATCTCTTCTCTCACTAACTTATCAGAAAATAAATTTAAAACATGTTCAGTTATGATTAGGCTAGATAACTGAAAAATATTTTTGAGCACTAGTAGCGGCATTTAGACTTGCTCGCTTTCAGCATGACTATTTTTGGATATGGGGATGTACTATTGCTTTTAGAAACTACCCTCTTTTTCTACTTTTTACTGTTTTTGTATTTTCTTCTTTTTTCACTTTTTCTTCAAACAATCTAGAACTGAAAAGATGCTCACAAGGCTGAGCTTATTTTCCACTGCTGTCTACCTATCCTAATCTAATCTATACACAATAGACATTTATTTAGTGAACTCTCTTTTCCAATGTAACCAGTCAAGTAGATGATTACATGGGTGACTCTAGTTTATTTCTTTCATGATGCTGAAGTAATGAAAAGGCCACTTCCATTTGGCTTGTTTTCAGAAAGTAGTGCTTAAGTTTTTTCTCATTCTTGGTAGCAACTTCTTCATGATAGAACCCACTACTCCTTCAGATTTCTCAAGGAAAACAACAAATGGATCTTGGAATAATACCTGATCTAGAGGATTTGATATATAGGCTTCATTCATGACTACTTTTTCTTCCACTTGGCTATATTTGGGACTCTCTTGGTAAGGCAACTCTTCCCCTTGCTCATGATCACTTGAACTGTCAGACTCATCATATATTGCAGTGTAATTTTCTTTCCAAGCTGATGTGTTCTGATTAAGTGGACTGAAAACTGTGTGGAGGTCATCATGTTGATGAGCAGGGATACACTTTGACAGTAAATCATCTTGAAAGGATAGTGTGACAACTCTCATGTGTTTATCAACCTCTATTTATTCATCTGCAATTTGTAACTCAATGGAACTTGGTGGCTGCAAATCTGGAGTTAAGGAAGATTCCATGTCCAAAATGATTTCCTCAACCATTTCAGGAAAAGGCTTCTCATTTACAACATGCTCTAGAATTTCATCATCCTCTTCAACCTCATCATCAAAGCTGAAAGACTGTTGATTTCCAATTATGTGAATGTTATTTCTGATGGACTGAAGTGAAGTAGAGCAAAGAGTCAGAGACTCTTCACTTACTTCTAAAATCTCAAGGCTCTCCTCATCAGTGTCATAGGTGACTTGTATTGGCTGCTTACATTTTTCAACCTGATGATAATGAAATTCGTCCCACAAATCAATTTTTGATTGCTCTGCAAGGTTAGTTTATGCCTGGATATCATAATCATCAACATATTGATCAAACCTTGGAGAATCATTAATATAAATAATTTCATCAGCCATGCATATTGGACTATCATATTGCTTTTCTTCAAATTGATTTACAAATCTATTTTTTGACTCATGGTATGAAAGATTAACAGGAGAAAGATCATAAAAGTTTTGGTTATATGAAGTTTCAGAGGTTGTCTGCATGTTTATAAGTTGATCTATTTCCTCTTCAGTTAAAAAGGGAGGCATTTTCATTTCTCTTTGGATATAACTACAATAATCCTCTTTCTCTTGGGAAATATGATTTGGATGATGAATGTCTTTTTGGGCTTCACCTATGAGAGATGATGAATCATCACTTGTGCCTTTAGAGAGATCCTGTGGGTTCTCTTTCATTTCTTTCTTGTTTTCATATTCAACCAATTCTTTGTGATGTTGAGGATAGTTATCATGTAATTCATGAGTTTTTTCTGATAGATTTTCAGGAGGCCAATTTTCTTTTATGAACTCAAATGACTCCCAGCATAAAGGTAGAGATCCTACAAGTTTTGATTTATCTTCTATTTTGGATCTGAATTCATCCTCACTCAACTCTTTTTGATGTTTGGGATAATAAACATGGGATTGATGAGTTTCCTCTGATGGATTCTTAGGAGGCCAATTTGCTTTTATGAACTCAAATGACTCTCGTCATAATGGTAGAGATCCTACAGGTTTTGATTTATCTTCTATTTCGGATCTGAATTCATCCTCACTCAACTCTTCTTGATGTTTGGGATAATAAACATGGGATTCATGAGTTTCCTCTGATGGATTCTTAGGAGGCCAATTTGCTTTTATGAACTCAAATAACTCCCAGCATAAAGGTAAAGATCCTACAGGTTTTGATTTATCTTCTATCTCAGATTTTAATTCCTCTTCAATAAACTTTCCTTGATTTAGGTGAGAGTTAACTTGAGCAGGGGTTTCCTGAATATCTGCTAAGAGATCTTTAGGATGAAAATTTTCTTTCAAAGTCTGGAATGATTTAAAGCATAAGGGTATAGAACCTAAAGGTTTCAATTCTTCTTCCATTTCAAAATTTGTGATTTCAAAATGGCTGATAGTTTCTTTAGAGAATTCCTCTATGTTTTTATTTGCAACTTTCTCATTAGGCACATTTTGTTTATAACTCTTGTCTTGTAATAGTTGACTTTGTTAATCCCGAGGAAGAAGTGTAGGTTGGCTTGAATAAGTAGTGTTAACCTTAACTTTGTGGCTTTCTCTTTTCTTTTCAAGTAGATGCTCTAGTTTGCTGAAATCATATACCAATTTTTTCAACTTTTCCTCTGAAGATATTAGTCTCTCTTGATTTGCTTTGTCTTTCTCTATTATTCTTAGTTGTGCCTCCCTATTTAGTATGTTGAATTATACATCAATTGCTATCCTTTACATTTCTTCTAGGGTCAAAGTATCTTTATCTCTTATCCGGAAAACCATCTCTGGGTCAAAAGAATCTGGGTAGTGCAAGAGAGCACATTCGAGGGGTGGCTTTATGTTAGCAGGCATTGCATGGTATACTTTATTGAACCTGGCTGAAAAGTTTTGTATTGTCTCCCCTGGTTGTATTTTTAACTGATTGTATTCCTTTATGATGAGAACTTTATTACCCATGACCACCCACCTATCTAGGAAGATTTGAGTGAACTGATGAAAATTGGTAATGCTTGCAGCTGGAAGGTCTTTAAACCAACTCTTAATTTATCCTTGTAATGATAAGGAAAACATTCTAATACGCACATCATCTTCTTCTATTTCATAAAGGTCAAGTAAATCCTCAAGATTTTGGACGTGCTCTTCAGTGGTGACTTTGGAGCTTTCTCCATCAAATCTGGGTAATTTATTTTGAATATTTGCAGGGAGGGCTTGGAAGATGGGAGGTAAAACCAGAGGCTTGTATCTTTCTGGGACCTTTGTGGATATAGGTAGTGTAAAAAGAGATTTATGACTGTTTGAGGTTTCAGCCAGAGTGGGAAAGGTAGCATGAGGCTCATGTTTTGCTAGGTTTTCCATAGGTGAATCTGGGGTAAGCACAGGTGTATAAGCCTGCTCATGGTCTGAAATTTGAGGCTTAGCTTTTCGAGGTTTGAGATCTTTCCAATGATCAATGTAGATCTCATCGGTGTATTTTTGATCAGGCTCAAAGTAGGATAGAACATAGTTATAGATAAAGACAATAATTTCTTGAATCCAACTAAGGCCTGAGTGTTTTTTATTTCTAGGATGATTGTTCATGTTTTAGGTTCTTCCTCCAGTGGAGTCTTTAGGTCTATTGAGAGTTGTGGAGTTGCCAGGTGGATTTCTTTGAGATCTATGGTCCACCACCAATATTATCAAAGATGCTTTCGGGAAAAAGTTTTCTAGCAAACTTTGAGGTGAAGACTTGCAAGGAAGAGTTATCACATGGTTTCAACAACTTGCCAGGCTGTTTGGACAAGCTAATGGTTCTATTTGCAAGTTTATTTCTGTTTATCTCCTATGTTTAGGTGAAGGTTTCTGAATCGCTAAGTTATACTTAGTTTGTCACTGATTACAGAGCTTGCACCATAAGTTTTAAGTTTTGGAAAGGATGAGTCAACATAAAGGTATGGTTTATGATTTTTTTTGGTTTTTTATAGAGTTTTTAGGCCTACGGGAGGCTAGTGGAGTCGCCAGGTGGATTTTTAGTTGTTTTGAAAGTATATGTGTATGGTCCACCACCAATACTGACAAAAACCAATCTAAGGGAGCTTTTTTGGTGTTTTTCTGAGTTCTTTATGTAGTCCTAAGGTTTGTAAGAGTATCCTACAGCCAAGTCATCATTTTTCTAGGAAGGTGAGACAACCAGATTCTACTCTTCTAAGTTTGACTGAGATTTTGAGAGTTCATAAGGGATACCCAGGATGTTTTGACTCAAAGTCCCACTGTGATCGCCATTATGTTAGGGTGGCGATGAGGTGGCTCAATCGGATAGTAGCCCAAAGCTTAGTAAAGTAGTAAGGCCTAATGGAGGCTAGTGGAGTCGCCAGGTGGATTTTTAGTTGTTTTGAGAGTATATGTGTATGGTCCACCACCAATACTGACAAAAACCAATCTAAGGGAGTTTTTTTTGGGGTTTTTTTGAGTTCTTTATGTAGTCCTAAGGTTTGTAAGAGTATCCTACAGCTGAGTCATCATTTTGCTAGGATGGTGAGACAACCAGATTCTACTCTTCTAAGTTTGACTGAGATTTTGAGAGTTCCTAAGGGATACCCAGGATGTTTTGACTCAAAGTCCCACCGTGATCGCCATTATGTTAGGGTGGCGATGAGGTGGCTCAATCGGATAGTAGCCCAGAGCTCAGTAAAGTAGTAAGGCATAATGGAGGCTAGTGGAGTCGCCAGGTGGATTTTTAGTTGTTTTGAGAGTATATGTGTATGGTCCACCACCAATACTGACAAAAACCAATCTAAGGGAGTTTTTTTTGGGGTTTTTCTGAGTTATTTATGTAGTCCTAAGGTTTGTAAGAGTATCCTACAAATGAGTCATCATTTTTCTAGGATGGTGAGACAACCATATTCTACTCTTCTAAGTTTGACTGAGATTTTGAGAGTTCCTAAGGGATACCCAGGATGTTTTGACTCAAAGTCCCACCGTGATCGCCATTATGTTAGTGAGCGGTGGGATAAGTCAATCAGATAGTATTCTTAAGGCTGCTGGAATGTTTAGGGAATCTAAGTTTGTTTGTTACTCAGAGTCCCACTGTGATCGCCATTATGTTAGGGTACCGTGATTTGACTGATTGGCAAGCCAAATGACAGCGTAACATAAAACCAGTCTTTGGAGCCCAAGGACCTAGCCTTCCTGGACTCAGAGAGGGCTCTCTCTATTTGTGTAAGGGATATCTCTGTGTTTTCTTATTGTGTTGTTGATTTTAGGCTAGTTATGAAGTAGGTTTTTGGTTTTTAGGTTGTGAGGGATGAACTGATCAAAGACTAAGATAGGTAAAAAGATGTCAGATCAACTGGGCTATGGGATCGAAAAGGTCAAGAAAGCTGAGAGATGGTGATACAAGATTGTTGAAGGGCCGATTTTATTCGAGGTAAAATGGATCTTTGGGTAAAATGGAGTGAGATGGACATTAAATTTGTGAAGACCAAAGGATTTCAAACATAAATAGTTTAATAGCTGACATAAACATGGTAGGGCTAACCATTAATCATGAGAAATGTAACTATAAACTGATCAATGCATAGAAATAAACATTCAAGCTATGCATAGAGATATATGACTCTCTAACTTTAGGAAATGGCTATAAGACTTTGGGGAAATACATTTAAGACAAACAAACAACTCAAATCACTATGAAGGAATGCCTAAGCATAGTATTTCAAGCTATTGGGCACTTTGAAGCAAGATTGCATAGTTTTAGACAAAGGGCAAGATCAGTACAAGACCTCCTTGGTTCAACAAATGACAATCTAATCAATTAAAGAGAGGTTTCATAGGTGGAGCTATGACTAGCCATGAGTAAGCAGGGCATACCGTGAATTATACTTTGAATGCATAAAACCATAAATGAAACAAGCAAACAATATTCTTCAGTTATCAAAGAGAAATCAAGGATTCTTTTATATGAATAAGAATGAAGAAAACATAGAAGCTATAAAGAAACATGAAAGTTGAGTTGCCTCCAAGGGCATGTATCAAATATATTCTCTACTGTCTTATAGCAAGCAAGAATATGGAATTACGAATGAAAACTAAGAAACAAAACAGAGAGAGAGACACTATACCATTCTACCAAGTCATGGAATCCAACAACAGTCCTCTTTCATCATCCAAAGGCACTCAAGAAACTCTCCAAATGCATGAGACAAGTATTTATTCCAAGCTTGTATAACCATATATTGCTTCTACTCATCAAGTTCAGCCCTGTTTACAATGAAAGCCTTTGGAATATATAGGCCAAAGTGAGGAAAACCTCCTAGTTCAACTTGCAATCTCATTGGCTTATCCAAAATATTTGATTTTTTCCTTGAGGCTTTGCAAAGCCCAATGCAAAAAATATCTAATAAAATATCTTAAAAATGCTAAAAAAGGAAAATATATTGACTTTTTATAACTAATCATGCCCAAAAATATCTAAACACACATGAGAAAAAGTCACTTTAGAAAGGTTCATTTTTTACAAAAATACATAAGAAATATATCAGCAGAAAGTCCTTTGTCTTGTGGGAAACTTTTGGAAGCCTTCCTGATGTTGAAACGAGGCCTGCGATGGCTCGTTGGAAAGCTCTGGATGTTTAATTTCTGGAACAACTTGAATTTTTCCAATTTGATGCCTCGAAGTCTGTCAAATACTAAACTAAGTGAAAAACCCCAAAAAATAGGCCTTGCTAATATGTGTGCAAAGTGTCGAAAAAGTGAGTGTTTTTTTCATCTCTGGGGGACCAAAACACCTTCAAATGCTCTGAGAATTTCTGAGTAGATGCCCCTGAATTTAATGCATCCAATGGTACCACTTTCAAGAGTTGAGGATTCTCTAGACTAAAATGGCGACACCCATGATTTTACGCAATTAGGCCCAAAAATGTCAAAAAACAAGAACATGTCAAAATTTGCTCAATTTTGGTGAGCAAGTCCCTCAAGGCTTTTTAGAAACATGTCTAGAAACTCAGGTCAAAATTCCAAGCCTAGAGGTGTCTTTCTCCTTTTTTCTCACCGGGGGCCCTCTTTGGGCAATTTTGAGCTTTTCTTGGTTTTCTTCCTTGTTGTTTGGCATTTTAGCTTTGGTGAAGAAGTCATGGCCCATTGCCTAGGAGAGGCAGCTAGCACATGCTTTGGAGAATGCCCTCCATGCTCTATGTTTTGTGTTTTCTTTCCCTCATCATGGCTTGCTTGAGGGCTGTCTTGTCTATCCTTGTCAATGCCTTCTTCATGTCTGTCCTGCTCTTTCCCTTGATTTAGATGATCATGGCGCTTTTTGAAATCAATGTTTAAAAGACTCTTTTCAACTGACAAAAATATTCATCCTCTAACCACTGCTTCTTCTCTAATCTATTAAACAAATTTCTTTCAACATCACTGTTTTATGTATTGCACACCTTCAATTTGAAATGATGACTATCCATGTTTTGATCACTGCTTTCTTTGTGGTTTAAGCAACAAAGGGACTGGTTTAAAACACTTTTTTCAAATTCTCCTTCAAACTGATCAAGACCTTCTAATCAAACTGAGGTTTTTCTTTTAGAGACTATGCATATCCCTAGCCATTCATGGAAATAAAATCTCTTTCAAAGTGACACAATAACCATTCTCTCCTTTAATACTCATAGTAAAAAAGATCTCTTTCAATTTTGACAAAAACTTATCTCCTTTTACCACTGTTTATATTCTTTTGATACAACAACAAATTTTCCCTTTGTAAACACTGTTAAGACACCCTTGAATAGTTTTGAGGTCTCTTCAAACTCTGTCTACTTTCCTTTTCTAGAATCACAGTTAAGAAATCATGTCGTCTTTTAATTGATGGAATATCAAGAAAGTTTTGTTCCACATAGAATGATCCATCCATATTCGATTCTGCTATTCAGATTCATCTTTTCCATGAGAATGGCCTCATTATTTGCATGGAAAACAAAATCATCATCTTGGAATGTAGAGCTCACAGTTGGATTCCTTCCATAATCAGACTTCAAAGTTCCTACAGAAGTGTCTAATTTATGCCTGCTGCCATACTTCTCATTTCTACTTTCTCCAGAGTTTACTGTAGAAGACAAGTTGAAGCTCTCAACAACGCTTGGGTTATGCTTTGAAATGTTACACATGTAGCTACTATTAGGGCTCAAACTACAATTGCTACCATTGCTACTTGTTGCAAGCTTGGTTCTGTTGTCAAATATGCTCACACTGCCATTGCTTTCCACTTCCTCATGAAGAGAATTTTGGACTTTCTTATCAGTGATGATGGTTTTTAAATTTTCCCTCTCAAATTGTTCGTAGTCATCAGGCTTAGTTTCCCATTGCAGCCAAGGAAGGACCACACCATCAGTTTCTACATATACATGAAGTTGTTGGATATTGTTTAAGCCATTAGCATTAACATCCACAATATTTGTAATATTTGGTAGTATTCCTTCATAATATTTCTTTGCTTCTGTCTTTATGCAATGAGCAGTTGCAAGACGGTGTTCTTCCTCAAAAGATGAAAATTCTGAGTCTTCAAAATTAGATATGTTTATAAACTCATCAAAGTACTTTTGTGCTTCTTCATTCAAGCATTCAGACATATTCTTCCGGTTTGCACTATTTCTTCTTGTTACTAAGCAAAGGTCTTCAAAAAAAAACCATTTTTCTTATATAAGACTATGTTATATTCACTAATTCATATAAATCTGTAAGATAACCCTTGGCTGCACGGGCACGCTGCATAATTTGTCAAACGCTCCATGCACTTTTGAAGCCCGTTTTGGAGGCATTCCCGGTGTCGGAATTGGGTGCGAGATGGCTCGTTGGAAAGCTATGGAAGTATAATTTCCAAATATTATTGAGTTTTTTCATTTGGTATCCATTTGGTTGTTCAAAAATTTATTTTCCCAACACTGGTAAAAACTGGTGAATCCTGGTGCAAAAATGCATAGTGTTGTTTGCAGGCCACTTTTGGATGCCTTCCCGGTGTAGGAATTGGGCCCGAGATGGCTCGTTGGAAAGATATGGAAGTATAAATTCCAAATATGCTTGATTTGTTTCATTTGGTGTCCATTTGGTTGTTCAAAAATTGATTGTCCCAACACTGGTCAAAAATGGTGAATGCTGGTGTACAAATACATAGTGCTGTTTGCAGGCTACTTTTGGATGCCTCCCTATTGTCAAAATTTGGCCCAAGATGGCTCGTTGGAAAGCTATGGAAGTCTAATTTCCAAATATTCTTGAGGGTTTTCATTTTGTATCCATTTTTTTGTTCAAAATTTTACTTTCCCAACACTGGTCAAAATGGTGAATCCTGGTGCAGAAATTCTCACGTGACATCTGTATTTTTTACATTTCTCACAAACCATGATACCTGTGTAGAAATTGAAGGAGGTTTTTCTTCTTGAACCTATGAGGGACAAAAAAATCTCTCAATTTTTTCAATTTCATCTCTATTTGGTCAGAAACACATTTTGAAACAAACTGCTTGGGCTCTCCTTAACCTCTGTCTTACCATTTCTTGAGTTGTATTTCTTTGAAGCCTTTATAAAAGAGCCTTGATCTGCCGATGAGGGTCCTTTGATATAACTTGAAACTTGTTTTGAGTATATCTTTAACCATTTGTATGAGAAAATTTTCATGGTAACAACCTTAAGAAAACTGACCCTCTGCCTTTTGCGAGGCAGGCCATCTTCAAGTTGACAAATCAACTGTTCTTTCTCTAGGTGACTTTGCTTGTGACCTCTGTCTCTCTAAGCACTGTATATCCTTTGAATTTTTAAACAAGAAGCATGGTTTTGATCATGAAAGTGTTATTTTCCTATTTTTTGGGAAAAGCACTTGGATAGATAGCAATGCCCTCTCCAAAAATGTGACTTTGTATCTTTTGGAGGAAACCCTTTGTAAACATAAGAAAAAGAAACCTTCAGCACCCTCATGCCACATCTTGGAAAGAGATAATTCACAACTCCAAAACTTACTTTGACAATTTCTGCTCTCCTGGTGTTTTGATGATGATTAGGGCTATTGTGCAGTTTGATCAAATCAGTTAGGCGCCCTTGGATATTTTCCTTTGACTGTGGATGACAAACCTTATTTGTATTCACCCATGGCTTTACCTAAATCTGTTCATCAAGGAAAGAGGTCTTTAGAGATCCTTAATGCAATAATATGGAACAGGAAGGCTTTTTCACATGTTTCATAAAAGGCCTTTGACTGTGATAGTGATATGGCTTGATTATTTTAATGTTGTCCCTGAATTTAAAACACATGCCATACTCTTTCTTTACATTTGATGAGTCTGCCAAATTTTGTTCATTTTAGCTGCAAGTTGTCTTTGAAGGAGATCTTTAATAGAAGAAAAACCAAACCTCTTTGATTATTATAGTACCACTGCTTGGCCATCTTCTTAACAACATTTTTCCACTCATAATCATCCAATTGTTTCCCACTGCACTCAAATTCTGCCTTTCAAATAGTGAAACCATATAATCAATTCTTGAAACACCACTGTTGTGTTAGTGGTTTCATCCATTGGAGAAAAAGGTGTAAAACAAGTTTTTAAGGCTATTTGCAGCTTTGTTAGCCTTGTTCCCTTAAATGAGGCTACACCTATGTTCCTGACCCTCTGCTTATTAAATGAAGGAGGTCTTAACCAATGACCTAACCATCTGCTCATACTTGGAGGAGTTTTTCACAGTCACCAACCCTATGCTCATGTTTGGAGGAGGTTTTCACAGTCACCAACCCTTTGCTCATGTTTGGAGGAGGTTTTACACAGTCACCAACCCTCTGCTCATGTTTGGAGGAGGTTTTACACTGTCATGCCATTTCATCCCTTTGTCAAACTATGTTATCTTTCCTTGTAGTGCCTTTTGACTATGTTTGTAGGAGCTCATTGAAATACCTCTATGTCCAGTACTTGCATCCCAGGCTCAAAACCACATGAGAAGCAGTTGTCTTCTCATGTTAAGTTTAATAATGTCTTTTGGAATGCTGGTACACTTCTGCTTTTGAGAAAGACATTGAAACATTGTAAATCCACCTAATATCAGTTTGACTTGTGGCACATGAACTGCTGAGACATCAAGGCTTGTTAGTGGCACGACTTAAGGGTATATCAAGGTTTGCTCTTGCAAATTAAGCGCTAATTCAGGGCTGGTTGGTATTGAACAAAGGATTCTAGCTCAGGCTATTTTTGTCGAGGAAGGGATTCTCTAAAGCGCCACTACCTAACTTAGGGGAAAATTTTATTGATTATGATTGTGTTTTACAAGAATATCAAGGATAGGAAGGGAGACACTTTGTCAAAAATTGGACAGTGAGTTTCATGAGAACCAAGGGGAAAATGATAGTAGACCAGCAAGACCAAGACAACTATAGACAGGGATATTTTGCTGAAACAAGACATGACTTTGAAAATTGAAGATTGCTCTGATCATAGGCTGACAGGAAGGGCTAGGAAAGCAAAAATTTGTTTGGGGGTTTTCTAGATGAAAAATTGACATATGGAGATCAACTTCTAGAAAAATCAGCTAGGAATCTAGTCATCAACAACAGGTGAAAAATACTGATGACTAACAGTGGCTCCATTTGGGGAGGGCAGCTCCTTTTCAGGAGGTGTCCAGAATTGCAGATCTTTGGCTTATGAAGACTAGTGCCTTATCCATTGGCACAAATTTCATTATTTCTTGATGCCATTTCTGAAAATTGACAACATTATTAGCCTCAAAAACATCTCTACCTACCCAGCTATATTTCCTAACATTTTTCTTCTTTAGGTGCATTTTGACTAGCAACCTTTTGACATGATATTTTTCAGAATAGAAACTATATAATGCTACACTTATATCTTCCGGGAGTTCATATTAAACTAATTAACTCCTTTGTTTCTCTACCTATGCTAGATCGGCTGTCAAGATTAAGCTGTTTGATAGGATTTTATTCCCTATTCTAGAACATGAAAATGAAAAATGACCAAATCAGGATTAGACAGTCTGATTTTTCATGTACTTGTGGCATGAAAGACAAGCTGCACACAAATATTATTTTGCATGAAAATGAAATTTAGAAAAATCAGGGCTAGGATACACAGTTTGTTTTTCATCCCTGTTTTCCTCTTTGGTTCTGTTTCGAGCATGTGGAACCAATATCTTTTCCTAATCTATTTTCTTCGACAAGTCAAGCTCACACAATTTGACTATCTCTTCTCACACTAACTTATCAGCAAATAAATTTAAAACATATTTAGTTATGATTAGGCTAGATAATTGAACAAGACATCTTTGAGCACTAGTAGCGGCATTTAGACTTGCTCGCTTTTAGCATGACTATTTTTGGGTATGGGGCTGTACCATTGCTTTAGAAACTGCCCTCTTTTCCTACTTTTTACTATTTTTGTATTTTCTACTTTTTCACTTTTTCTTCAAACAATCTAGAACTGAAAAGATGCTCACAAGGCTGAGCTTATTTTTCACAGCTGTATATCTATCCTAATCTAATCTATACATGATATACATTTATTTGGTGAACTCTCTTTTCCAATGTAACCAGTCAAGTAGATGATTGCATGGGTGACTCTGGTTTATTTCTTTCATGATGCTAAAGTAATGAAAATGCCGCTTCCAATTAGCTTGTTTTCGGACAGTAGTGCTTAAGTTTTTTCTCATACTTTGTAGCAAACTGTTCATGATAGAACCCACAACTCCTTCAGATTTCTCAAGGAAAAAAACAAATGGATCTTGGAATAATACCTAATCTAGAGGATTTGATATATAGGCTTCATTTAGGACTATTATTTCTTTCACTTGGCTATATTTGGGACTCTCCTGGTGAAGCAAATCTTCCCCTTGCTCATGATCACTTGAACTGTCAGAATGATCATATATTGCAGTGTAGTTTTCTTTCCAAGCTGATGTGTTATGATTAAGTGGACTGAAAATTGTGTGGAGGTCATCATGTTGATGAGAAGGGATATACTTTGACAGTAAATCATCTTGTAAGGATAGTGTGACAACTATCATGTGTTTATCAACCTCTATTTCTTCATCTGCAATCTGTAACTCAATGGAACTTAGTGGTTGCAAATCTGGAGTTAAGGAAGATTCGATGTCCAAAATGATTTCCTCAACCATTTCAGGAAAAGGCTTCTCATTTACAACATGCTCGAGAATTTCATCATCCTCTTCAACCTCATCATCAAAGCTGAAAGACTGTTGATTTCCAATTATGTGAATGTTATTTCTGATGGACTGAAGTGAAGTAGAGCAAAGAGTCAGAGACTCTTCACTGACTTCGAAACTCTCAAGGCTCTCCTCATCAGTGTCATAGGTGACCTGTATTGGATGCTTACTTTTTTCAACCTGATGATAATGAACTTCGTCCCACAAATCAATTGTTGATAGCTCTGCAAGGTTAGTTTTTGTTTGGATATCATAATCATCAACATATTGATCAAACCTTGGAGAATCATTAATATAAGTAATGTCACCAGCCATGCATATTGGACTATCAGATTGATTTTCTTCAAATTGATTTACAAATATATTTTTTGACTCATGGTATGCAAGATTAACAGGAGAAAGATCAGAAAAGTTTTGGTTATATGAAGTTTCAGAGGTTGTTTGCATGTTTATAAGTTGATATATTTCCTCTTCAGTTAAAAAGGGAGGCATTTTCATTTCTCTTCGGATATAACTACAATAATCCTCTTTCTCTTGGGAAAGCTGATTTGGAGGATGAATGTCTTTTTGGGCTTCACCTATGAGATATGATGAATCATCACTTGTGCCTTTAGAGAGATCCTGTGGGTTCTCTTTCAATTCTTGCTTGTTTTCATCTTCAACCAATTCTTTGTGATGTTGAGGATAGTTAGCATGTAATTCATGAGTTTTTTTTGATAGATTTTCAGGAGGCCAATTTTCTTGTATGAACTCAAATGACTCCCCACATAAAGGTAGAGATCCTATAGGTTTTTATTTATCTTCTATTTCGGATCTGAATTCATCATCACTCAACTCTTCTTGATGTTTGGGATAATAAACATGGGATTCATGAGTTTCCTCTGATGGATTCTTAGGAGGCCAATTTGCTTTTATGGAACTCAAATGACTCCCAGCATAAAGGTAGAGATCCTACAGGTTTTGATTTATCTTCTATTTCAGATTTGAATTCATCCTCAATCAACTCTTCTTGATGTTTGGGATAATAAACATGGGATTCATGAGTTTCCTCTGATAGATTCTTAGGAGGCTAATTTGCTTGTATGAACTCAAATGACTCCCAACATAAGGTATGGATCCTACAGGTTTAGATTTGTATTTTATTTCAGATTTGAATTCATCTTCAATCAACTCTTCTTGATTTAGGTGAGAGTTAACTTGAGCAGGGGTTTCCTGAATAACTGCTAAGAGATATTTAGGATGCAAATTTTATTTCAAAGTCTGGAATGATTTAAAGCATAAGGGTAGAGAACCTAAAGGTTTTGATTCTTCTTCCATTTCAGAATCTGTGATTTCAAAATGGCTGATAGTTTCTTTAGAGCATTCCTCTATGTTTTTATTTGCAACTTTCCCATTTGGCACATTTTGTTTATAACTCTTGTCTTGTAATAGTCGAGTGTGTTCATCCTGAGGAAGAAGTGTAGGTTGGTTTGAATAAGCAGTGTTAACCTTAACTTTGTGTTTTTCTCTTTTCCTGTCAAGTAGATGCTCTAGTTTGCCGAACATACATACCAATTTTTTCAACTTTTCCTTTGAAGATATTATTCTCTCTTGATTTGCTTTGTCTTTCTCTATTATTCTTAGTTGTGCCTCCCTATTTAGTATGTTGAATTCTACATCAACTGCTATCCTTTTCATTTCTTCTAGGGTCAAAGGATCTTTATTTCTTATCCGGAAAACCATCTCTGGGTCAAAAGAATCTGGGTAGTGCAAGAGAGCACATCCGAGGGGTGGCTTTATGTTAGCAGGCATTGCATGGTATACTTTATTGAACCTGGCTGAAAAGTTTTGTATTGTCTCTCCTGGTTGTCTTTTTAACTGATTGTATTCCTTTGTGATGAGAAATGTATTACCCATGACCACCAACCTATATAGGAAGATTTGAGTGAACTGATGAAAATTGGTAATGCTTGCAGCTGGAAGGTCTTTAAACCAACTCTTAATTTTTCCTTGTAATGATAAGGCAAACATTCTAATACGCACATCATCTTCTTCTATTTCAAAAAGGTCAAGTAAATCCTCAAGATTTTGGACGTGCTCTTCAGCGGTGACTTTGGAGCTTTCTCCATCAAATCTGGGTAATTTATTTTGAAGATTTGCAGGGAGGGCTCGGAAGATGGGAGGTAAAACCAGAGGCTTGTATCTTTCTGGGACCTTTGTGGATATAGGTAGTGTAAAAAGAGATTTATGACTGTTTGAGGTTTCAGCCAGAGTGGGAAAGGTAGCATGAGGCTCATGTTTTGCTAGGTTTTCCATAGGCGAATATGGGGTAAGCAAAGGTGTATAAGCCTGCTCATGGTCTGAAATTTGAGGCTTAGATTTTCAAGGTTTGAGATCTTTCCAATGATCAATGTAGATCTCATCGGTGTATTCTTGATCAGGCTCAAAGTAGGATAGAACATAGTTATAGATAAAGACAATAATTTCTTGAATCTAAATAAGGCCTGAGTGCTTTTTCTTTCTAGGATGACTGGTCATGTTTTAGGTTCCTCCTCTAGTGGAGTCGCCAGGTGGATTTCTTTGAGATCTATGGTCCACCACCAATACTATCAAAGATGCTTTTGGGAAAAACTTTTCTAGCAAAATTTGAGGTGAAGACTTGCAAGGAAGAGTTATCACATGGTTTCAACAGCTTGCTAGGCTGTTTGGACAAGCTAATGGTTCTATTTGCAAGTTTATTTCTGTTTATCTCCTATGTTTAGGTGAAGGTTTTTGAATCGCTAAGTTATACTTAGTTTTTCACTGATCACAGAGTTTGCACCATGAATTTTAAGTTTTGGAAAGGACGAGTCAACAGAAAGGTATGGTTTATGAATTTTTTTGGTTTTTTATTGAGTTTTGGGCCTGCTGGAGGCTAGTGGAGTCGCCAGGTGGAACTTGGTTGTTTTTATAGAGATGTAGCTATGGTCATTATGTCGGGGTTCCCTTGTTTTGGGCTAGATTGGCAAGACCAAAAGATGAGACAACATCGTAACTACTTTCGGAACTCAAGAGATCTAGCCTCCGGGTCCGTAGAGGGATCTTCTCAATATGAGCAAAGGTTTATGTCTATGAAGCTCAAAGTTTAAGATGTTAGGCTAGTTATAAGGTCAGAGGGTTTGTTTCGATTGTTTGTTTTGTTTTGGTTGTTGGTTAATGAAAGAAGAGTTCAATGTAAGACTAGATGAGAAAAGAGAGGGATACAGAGTAATAAATGTTCTAGGAGATATTCAAACCATCACAATGGAGTCGGAAAGGATTTTCTCGTTTACTCAACAAAAGTGTGCTTTCAATTGGGCTAGTCATCTGAAACTTAGGATCTCTCAAGATGATTATGTGATATGGAAAGTAGGGAAGGGAAGATGACACAAATTTTAGAGCACAAAATTACAGATCAGCAGGTCGTACAAGGATCCTAGTGGACAGGGCTAACTCTAATCCCCAGTGTTCCCAAATCTTCCAACTAAATCTATAACAAGAAGCATCTAAGAACTGAATTCATTTAATTCATACATCAGAGAGCAAGCAATAACATCCACTACACCGGTTAAACCAACTGAAAACATTCCTTAGATAATACATTCAGAAGAGAAACATAAATGGCAAGGAGAGCAGAAACATAGGGTACCTAACAAGGGTAAATCCTATGCCAATATTCTGATGCAAGCCAGTAGAAACGAAATGAAATGAATGTAAACACAGAGATAGGAAAACATCACCGCTGCTTCAGATCAGGATCCAAAGAAATGTGCTTGTCATATTAAATAACAAAACCAATCAGGTACAACATGCCAATGGATGAATACTCAGTCTGAAAACATATCCTTCAACCTATCTTACAATCTTTACACAGAGACTGTGTCTCAAAAGAAAACTACTTGCAGTTCTCTGATAACTGATCAACAACCATTACAATGAGTTCTTCGTGAATTTATAGCTCCGGAGGAGCGGTGGAGGTAGGTGGAGAGCTAAATGCAGTATTAAACTTATGAAAAGAAAGAGGGCCGAAGCCCATTCTGCTTGAATGCTGAGTATTTAATTTTTGTCACCCCTTTTATGAAAGAGTGATCTTCTCCGGATATGACTTTGACATATTTCGGCTGTGGTGCTCTGCAGTACTCCTGGTGACTTGAATAAAAGTAAAATAAAAATTCTTGGGTCTCCATATTGTGAAACAAATGCTTCTGATAGTATTCCGGACGGTTGTCAGGGTGGCAAAACCTCGGGAACAAGATGTATAAAATAAGAACTATATGGGCATTGTGTCCCTTTATGAAGAAAAACATTCTGCTGGTGAATAAACCCTGATGCTATCCTTTACTGTGCACAGGACCTTCTGCTCGATCCTCGGGGTCTTCAATCTGGTACTTTGTCTGTCAAATCCCTAAGCATAAGGCTTTAACATCTTCGTTTGTGTGCCTTAAGCTTTTTGCCGCTTCATTTATGGTCCTGTCTGCGAAATCCGTGTTTAATAGCTCTGGAGAGGTTTGACAAAGTTTTAGATCCATCCTTGATTACGGTCACGTCAAACACCTTCCCTGGCTTTCCTTTATTAATTGGACCTCCGCACACGACCCTCTTTGCATTCTCTGTCACTGCGATCACTGTGATAGAGATAACGAGCCATGGAGGTTTCCCACACTTGAAACCCTGCAAAATATGCAAACAAGTTAAGAAATCATGCATGGGGGCGGACGCAGCGATGGGAATGGCAACGCAGACTGCGAGGAGACGGAACGGTGCAGAATCATGGCGGGCGATTCAATATAACAGTGGAACAGAGCTGGGGAATGTGGGTGGAGCGCAGTAAAGAATTTGAATAAAACTTACGAAACCAACGACTTTTGAATGAATATGTATGGCGGGGGTGAAAGTATGATGGAACACGTGGAGAGGGTGATGTGGTGCCACGGGGACATGCAGATGCATCGGAGCTGTCCGATCTTGGTGGAGATTGATGGTGGAGACACGACGGAGGGCGATGGACAGTGGGCCAGGGGGGCATTTGGCTTGGATTAAATCACGAGCATCTCAGTGGAGCGACAGCCGTTGGATGGGTGCTGATAGATCGGACGGATATTACGCATATCGCTCCGCGACTTTGGATGAACAATAACGCGCGATGGAGGGCGGTTTTGGAACCGTACGCGGGGACACGCGGCAGAAGGTGTATGGAATCTCTGGGTCATCGGGAAAAACCGCCCACCGCGCAAAGGCGGTGCGATAGAAATCGGGTTGTTTTCTGAATAGTGCGCGGTGGGGACCTCAGGGGTGGATGCATTCCGGACCGTCAGATCACAATTCAAATGGACGGCGATTGCCCTATCGGGGTTATAACGGGGAAACGCGAAAGGTTGTGGGGTCAACAATCACCGTCCGATCAATAAGATCAACGGTCGATGTTGCACCCGATACACATTGGAGATAGGCGCTCTTCAGTGCTGGCGGGTCGTTCCGGCGTTGGATCACGTGGAAGAAGAGGTGCGGGGGCTAGCAGAAAAGGGGCTAGGCATATTATAATGTGGAAGACGGGATTTTTTAGCCATTTTAATGCATTTTAAAGCATTTTAAAGCCTCTAAAGGGTAACGCTAGGGAGATAAAGGGTGATGGTGGGATTTAAAGGGGGATGTTGGGGAGATTTAAGAGGCTAATGGGGAAATAGAGGGGGAAAAAGAGAACCTTGGCAAAGGGAAAAAAAAAGTTTCAAAGGGATAATTTGCAGGGGTATGAGGGGCAATGTAGGCCTTCTGAGGGGAAAATTAGCATAGGTAAAACATATATGGCAAAGCATGGATAGACTTCAAGGATGATGAGTTTTCAGGGAAAAGGCACTCCTTGAAGGCTTCAAAATCATTTAGCCCCCTGCTTGCTTGTCAAGAATTTCATAGGGGGGCCACATGGTCCACCAACAATAACCTAGGAAAATCCAATCTAGGGATGTTTTTGGGTTTTCTCGAGTTTTTATGTGTAGCCTATGGTTTATTAGAGTATTCTGAACCTAATTCATCACTTGGATAGGGTGGTGAGAAAAAAAGAGTTTACTCGAAATGATTCTATGGACTCGCTGTTCGTTTAAATTTTTGAAAGACTAATGACCTACAAGAGTTTCAGATCACAAGGTATCGCGCTAGTCCCACCATGATCACCATTATGTTAGTGAACGGTGGGATAAGTCAATCAGATAGTATTCTTAAGGTTGCTGAAATGTTTAGGGAATCTAAGTTTGTTTATCACTCAAAGTCCCACCGTGATCACCATTATGTTAGTGTGGCAATGAGGTGGCTCAATCAGATAGTATTCCAAAATTTAGCAAAGTAGTAAGGCCTACTGGAGGCTAGTGGAGTCGCCAGGTGGATTTTTAGTTGTTTTGAGAGTATATGTGTATGGTCCACCACCAATATTGATAAACACCAATCTAGAGATATTTTGGGGTTTTCTGAGTTTCCTATATGTAGCCTTGAGGTTTGGAAGAGTTTCCTATAACTGAATCATCATTTTACTAAGATGGTGAAGGAGCTAGTTTCTACTTTTCAGACAATACCTAAGTTTTCTAATTTTGACTGAGATTTTGAGAGATCCTAAGGGATACCGAGGATGTTTTGACTAAAAGTCCCACCGTGATCGCCATTATGTTAGGGTCCCATGATTTAGCTGATTGGCAAGCCAAATGATAGTGTAACATCAAACCAGTCTTTGGAGCCCGAGGACCTAGCCTTCCTGGACTCAGAGAGGGCTCTCTCTATTTGTGTAAGGGATATCTGTGTGTTTTCTTATTGTGTTCTTGATTTTAGGCTAGTTATGAAGTAGGTTTTTGGTTTTGGTTTTTAGGTTGTGAGGGATGAATTGATCAAAGACTAAGATAGGTAAAAATATGTTAGATCAATTGGGCTATGGGGTCGAAAAGGTCAAGAAAGCTTTCAGGTGGTGATACAAGGTTGTTGAAGGGCCGATTTGATTCGAGGTAAAATGGATATTTGGGTAAAATGGAGTGAGATGGACATTAAATTTGTGAAGAACAAAGGATTTCAAACATAACTAGTTTAATAGCTGACATAAACATGGTAGGGCTAACCATTAATCATGAGAAATGTAACTATAAACTGATCAATGCATAGAAATAAACATTCAAGCCATGCATAGAGATATATGACTCTCTAACTTTAGGAAATGGCTATCAGACTTTGGGGAAATACATTTAAGACAAAAAAACAACTCAAATCACTATGAGGAAATGCCTAAGCATAGTATTTCAAGCTATTGGGCACTTTGAAGCATGATTGCATAGTTTTAGGCAAAGGGCAAGATCAGTACAAGACCTCCTTGGTTCAAAAAATGACAATCAAACAATCAAAGAGAGGTTTCAAAGGTGGAGCTATGACTAGCCATGAGTAAGCAGGGCGTACCGTGAATCATACTTAGCATGCATAAAACCATAAATGAAACAAGCAAACAATTTCTTCAACTATCAAAGAGTAATCAAGGATTCTTTGATATGACTAAGAAGGAAGAAAACATAGAAGCTATAAAGAAACAGGAAATTTGAGGTGCCTCCAAGGGCATGTCTCAAATCTATTCTCTATTGTCTTATAGCAAGCAAGAACATGGAATTATGAATGAAAACTAGGAAACAAAACAGAGAGAGAGACACTATACCATTCTACCAAGTCATGGAATCCAACAACAATCCTCTTTCATCATCCAAAAACATCCAAGAAACTATCCAAAAGCATGAGACAAGTGTTTCTTCCAAGCTTGTATGACCATATATTGCTTCTATTCATCAAGTTCAACCTTGTTTACAATGAAAGCCTTTGGAATATATAGGCCAAAGTGAGGAAAACCTCCTAGTTCAACTTGCAATCTCATTGGCCTATCCAAAATATCTGATTTTTTCCTTGAGGCTTTACAAAGCCCAAGGCACAAAATATCTAATAAAATATCTCAAAAATGCTAAAAAAGGGAAATATATTGAGTTTTTATAACTAATCATGCCCAAAAATAGCTAAACGCACATGAAGAAAAGTCACTTTAGAAAGGTTCATTTTTTACAAAAATACTTAAGAAATATATCAGCAGAAAGTCCTCTGTCTTGTGGGCAACTTTTGGAAGCCTTCCTAAAGTTGAAACGAGGCCCGTGATAGCTCGTTGGAAAGCTATAGATGTCTAATTTCTGGAAAAACTTGAATTTTCTAAATCTGATGCATAGAAGTCTATCAAATACTGAACTGAGTGAAAAAACCCAAAAAATAGGCCTTGCTGATATGTGGGCAGAGTGTTGAAAAAGTGAGTGTTTTTTGCATCTTTGGGGGACCAAACAACTTCAAATGCTCTGAAAATTTCTCAGTAGATGCCCCTGAATTTAATGCATCCAATGGCACCACTCTCAAGAGTTGAGGATGCTCCAAACTAAAATGGCAGCACCTATGATTTTATGCAATTAGGCCCAAAAATGTCAAAAAACAAGAACATGTCAAAATTTGCTCAATTTTAGTGAGCAAGTCCCTCAAGGCTTTTTAGAAACATGTCTAGAAAATCAGGTCAAAATTCCAAGCCTAGAGGTGTCTTTCTCCTTTTTTCTCACCGGACGCTCTCTTTGGGAAGTTTTGAGCTTTTCTTGGTTTTCTTCCT
The DNA here is from genome assembly GCA_034641835.2 of Pinus albicaulis. Taxonomy (NCBI): domain Eukaryota; kingdom Viridiplantae; phylum Streptophyta; class Pinopsida; order Pinales; family Pinaceae; genus Pinus; species Pinus albicaulis. The sequence continues at coordinate 384,900,345 of CM076572.1, forward strand.
TGTTGATTGGAATTTTAGCTTTGGTGAAGAAGTCATGGCCCCTTGCCTAGGAGAGGTAGCTAGCACATGATTTGGAGAATGCCCTCCATGCTATATGTTTTTTTTTTTCTTTCCCTCATCATGGGTTGCTTGAGGGTTGTCTTGTCTATCCTTGTCAATGCCTTCTTCATGATTGTCCTGCTCTTTCCCTTGATTTAGATGATCATGGCGCTTTTTGAAATCAATGTTTAAAAGACTCTTTTCAAATGAAAAAAATCTTCATCCTCTAACCACTGCTTCTTCTCTAATCTATTAAACAAATTGCTTTCAACACCACTGTTTTATGTATTGCACACCTTCAATTTGAAATGATGACTGTCCATGTTTTGATCACTACTTTCTTTGTGGTTTAAGCAACAAAGGGACTGGTTTAAAACACTTTTTTCAAATGCTCCTTCAAACTGATCGAGACCTTCTAATCAAACTGATGTTTTTCTTTTAGAGCCTATGCATATCCCTAGCCATTCATGGAAAGAAAATCTCTTTCAAAGTGACACAATAACCATTCTCTCCTTTAATACTCATAGTAAAAAAGATCTCTTTCAATTTTGACAAAAACTTATCTCCTTTTCCCACCGTTTCTATTATTTTGATACAATAAAAAATTTGCCCTTTGTAAACACTGTTAAGACACCCTTGAATAGTTTTGAGGACTCTTCAAACTCTGTCTACTTTCCTTTTCTAGAATCACAGTTAAGAAATAATGTCGTATTTTAATTGATGGAATATCAAGAAAGTTTTGTTCCACACAGAATGATCCATCCAGATTCGATTCTGCTATTCAGATTCATCTTTTCCATGAGAATGGCCTCATTATTTGCATGGAAAACAAAATCATCATCTTGGAATGTAGAGCTCATAGTTGGATTCCTGCCATAATCAGGCTTCATAGTTCCTAAAAAAGTGTCTAATTTATGCCTGCTGCCATACTTCTCATTTCTGCTTTCTCCAGAGTTTACTGTAGAAGACAAGTTGAAGCTCTCAACAACGCTTGGGTTATGCTTTGAAATGTTACACATGTAGCTACTATCAGGGCTCCAACTACAATTGCTACCATTGCTACTTGTTGCAAGCTCGGTTCTGCTGTCTAATATGCTCACACTGCCATTGCTTTCCACTTCCTCATCAAGAGAATTTTGGACTTTCTTATCAGTGATGATGGTTTTAAAATTTTCCCTCCCAAATTGTTGGTAGTAATCAGGCTTAGTTTCCCATTTCAGCCAGGGAAGGACCACACCATCCGTTTCTACAGATACATGAAGCTATTGGATATTGTTTAAGCCATTAGCATTAACATCCACAATATTTGTAATATCTGGTAGTATTTATTCATAATCTTTCTTTGCTTCTGTCTTTATGCAATGAGCAGTTGCAAGATGATGTTCTTCCTCAAAAGATGAAAATTCTGAGTCTTCAAAATTAGATATTTTTATAAAATCATCAAAGTACTTTTTTGCTTCTTCATTCAAGCATTCGGACATATTCTTTCGGTCTACACTATTTCTTCTTGTTACTAAGCAAAGGTCTTCAAAACAAAAACTTTTTTCTTATATAAGACTGTGTTATCTTCACTAATTCATATAAGTCTGTAAGATAACCCTTGGCTACACAGGCACGCTACGCAAAAACCCAGGCGCACCGTGCTCTTCAGAAAAATACATTGTTAATACCTACAAGCACACCGCACAATTTTTCAAACGTGCCACACACTTTTGTAGCCCGTTTTAGAGGCCTTCCTGGCGTTCGAATTGGGTGTGAGATGGCTCTTTGGAAAGTTATGGCAGTATACTTTCCAAATATGCTTTAATTTTTTATTTTGGTGTCCATTTGGTTGTTCAAAAATTGATTTTTCCAACACTGGTCAAAACTAGTGAATCCTGGTGCATAAATGCATAGTGTTGTTTGCAGGCCACTTTTGGATGCCTTCCCGGTGTCGGAATTGGGCCCGAGATGGCTCTTTGGAAATATATGTAAGTTTAATTTCAAAATATTCTTGATTTGTTTCATTTGGTGTCAATTTTGTTGTTCAAAAATTGACTTTCCCAACACTGGTCAAAAATGGTGAATGTTGGTGCAGAAATACATAGTGTTGTTTGCATGCTACTTTTGGATGCCTTCCTGTTGTCAGAATTTGGCTCGAGATGGCTCATTGGAAAGCTATGGAAGTATAATTTATAAATATTCTTTATTTTTTTCATTTTGTATCCATTTGGTTGTTCAAAAGTTGACTATCCCAACACTGATCAAAATGGTGAATCCTGGTGCAGAAATTCTTCCGTGACATCTGTATTTTTTACATTTCTCACAAACCATGATACCTGTGTAGAAACTGAAGGAGGCTTTTCTTCTTGAGCCTATGAGGTACAAAAACCTCTCTCACATTTGTCAATTTCATCCTTTTTTGGTCAGAAACACATTTTGAAACAAACTTCCTAGGTGCTCCTTAACCTCTGTCTTACCATTTATTGAGCTGTATTTATCTGAAGCCTTTATAAAAGAGCCTTGATCTGCCGATGAGGGTAATTTGATTTAACATGAAATTTGTATTGAGTATCTCTTTAACCATTTGTATGAGCAAATTTTCATGGTGACAACCTTAAGAAAACTGACCCTCTTCCTTTTGTGAGGGAGGCCATCTTCAAGTTGACAAATCAATTGTTCTTTCTCTATGTGACTTTGCTTGTGACCTCTATCTCTCTAAGCACTGTATATCCTTTGAATTTTTAGACAAGAAGCATGGTTTTGATCATGAAATTGTTCTTTGCCTATGTGTTGGGAAAAGCACTTGGATAGATAGCAATGCCCTCTCCAAAAATGTGACTTTGTATCTTTTGGAGGAAATCGTTTGTAAACATAAGAAAAAGAGACCTTCAGCACCCTCATGCCACATCTTGGAAAGAGATAATTCACAACTCCAAAACTTACTTTGACAATTTATGCTCTCCTGGTGTTTTGATGATGATTAGGGCTATTGTGCAGTTTGATCAAATCAGTCAGGCGCCCTTGGATATTTTCCTTTGACTGTGGATGACAAACCTTATTTGTATTCACCCATGGCTTTACCTATATCTGTTCATCAAGGAAAAAAGTCTTTAGAGATACTTAATGCAACAATATGGAACATCAAGGCTTTTTCACATGTTTCATAAAAGGCCTTTGACTGTGATAGTGATATGGCTTGATTATTTGAATGTTTTCCCTAAATTTAAAACACATGCCATACCCTTTCTTTACATTTGATGAGTCTGTCCAAATTTTGTTCATTTTAGCTGCAAGTTGTCTTTGAAGGAGATCTTTGATAGAAGAAAAACCAAACCTCTTTGATTATTACAGTACCACTGCTTGGCCATATTCTTAACAACATTTTTCCACTCATAATCATCCAATTGTTTCCCACTGCACTCAAACTCTGCCTTTCAAACAGTGAAACCATATAATCAATTCTTTAAACACCATTGCTGTGTTAGTGGTTTCATCCATTGGAGAAAAAGGTGTAAAACAAGTTTTTTTAAGGCTATTTGCAGCTTTGTTAGCCTTGTGCCCTTAAATGAGGCTACACCTCTGTTCCTGACCCTCTGCTTATTAACTAAAGGAGGTGTTAACCAATGACCTAACCATCTGCTCATACTTGGAGGAGGTTTTCACAGTCACCAACCCTTTGCTCATGTTTGGAGGAGGTTTTCACAGTCACCAACCCTTTGCTCATGTTTGGAGGAGGTTTTACATAGTCACCAACCCTTTGCTCATGTTTGGAGGAGGTTTTACACAGTCATGCTATTTCATCCCTTTTTCAAACTATGTTATCTTTCCTTGTAGTGCCTTTTGACTATGTTTGCAGGAGCTCATTGAAATACCTCTCTGTCCAGTACTTGCATCCGAGGCTCAAAACCACATGAGAAGCAATTTTCTTCTCATGTTAAGTTTAGTAATGTCTTCTGGAATGCTGGTACACTTCTACTTTTGAGAAAGACATTGAAACACTGTAAATCCACCTAATATTGGTTTGACTTGTGGCATATGCACTGCTGAGACATCAAGGCTTGTTATTGGCGTGACTTAAGGGTATATCAAGGTTTTCTCTTGCAGATTAAGTGCTAATTCATGGCTGGTTGGTATTGAACAAAGGATTCTGGCTCAAGCTGTTTTTGTCGAGGAAGGGATTCTCTAAAGCGCCACTACCTAACTTAGGGGTAACTTTTATTGATTCTGATTGTGTTTGACAACAATATCAAGGATAGGAAGGGAGAAACTTTGTCAAATATTGGATAGTGAGTTTCATGAGAACCAAGGGGAAAATGATAGTAGACCAGCAAGACCAAGACAGCTATAGATAGGGATATTTTGCTGAAACAAGACATGAATTTGAAAACTGAAGATTGCTCTGATCATAGGCTGACAGGAAGGGCTAGGAAAACAAAAATTTGTTTGGGGGTTTTCTAGATGAAAAATTGACATATGGAGATCAGCTTCTGGAAAACTTAGCTAGGAATCTAGTCATCAACAACAAGTGAAAAATACTGATGACTAACAGTGGCTCCATTTGGGGAGGGCAGCTCCTTTTCAAGAGGTGTCCAGAATTGCAGATCTTTGGCTTATGAAGACCAATGCCTTATCCATTGGCACAAATTTCATTATTTCTTGATGCCATTTCTGAAAATTGACAACATGATTAGCCTAAAAAACATCTCTACCTACCTAGCTATATTTCCTAACATTTTTCTTCTTTAGGTGCATTTTGACTAGCAACCTTTTGACATGATATTTTTCAGAATAGAAACTATCTAATGTTACACTTATATCTTCCGAGAGTTCAGATTAAAATGATTAACTCCTTTGTTTCTCTACCTATGCTAGATCGACTGTCAAGATTAAGCTGTTTGACAGGATTTTATTCACTATTCTAGAACATGAAATTGAAAAATGACCAAAGCAGGATTAGACAGTCTGGATTTTCATGTACTTGTGGCATGAAAGACAAGCTACACACAAATATTATTTTGCATGAAAATGAAATTTAGAAAAATCAGGGCTAGGATACACAGTTTGTTTTTCATCCCTGTTTTCCTCTTTGGTTATGTTTTGAGCATGTGGAACCAGTATCTTTTCCTAATCTATTTTCTTCGACAAGTCAAGCTTACACAATTTGAATATCTCTTCTCTCACTAACTTATCAGAAAATAAATTTAAAACATGTTCAGTTATGATTAGGCTAGATAACTGAAAAATATTTTTGAGCACTAGTAGCGGCATTTAGACTTGCTCGCTTTCAGCATGACTATTTTTGGATATGGGGATGTACTATTGCTTTTAGAAACTACCCTCTTTTTCTACTTTTTACTGTTTTTGTATTTTCTTCTTTTTTCACTTTTTCTTCAAACAATCTAGAACTGAAAAGATGCTCACAAGGCTGAGCTTATTTTCCACTGCTGTCTACCTATCCTAATCTAATCTATACACAATAGACATTTATTTAGTGAACTCTCTTTTCCAATGTAACCAGTCAAGTAGATGATTACATGGGTGACTCTAGTTTATTTCTTTCATGATGCTGAAGTAATGAAAAGGCCACTTCCATTTGGCTTGTTTTCAGAAAGTAGTGCTTAAGTTTTTTCTCATTCTTGGTAGCAACTTCTTCATGATAGAACCCACTACTCCTTCAGATTTCTCAAGGAAAACAACAAATGGATCTTGGAATAATACCTGATCTAGAGGATTTGATATATAGGCTTCATTCATGACTACTTTTTCTTCCACTTGGCTATATTTGGGACTCTCTTGGTAAGGCAACTCTTCCCCTTGCTCATGATCACTTGAACTGTCAGACTCATCATATATTGCAGTGTAATTTTCTTTCCAAGCTGATGTGTTCTGATTAAGTGGACTGAAAACTGTGTGGAGGTCATCATGTTGATGAGCAGGGATACACTTTGACAGTAAATCATCTTGAAAGGATAGTGTGACAACTCTCATGTGTTTATCAACCTCTATTTATTCATCTGCAATTTGTAACTCAATGGAACTTGGTGGCTGCAAATCTGGAGTTAAGGAAGATTCCATGTCCAAAATGATTTCCTCAACCATTTCAGGAAAAGGCTTCTCATTTACAACATGCTCGAGAATTTCATCATCCTCCTCAACCTCATCATCAAAGCTGAAAGATTGTTGATTTCCAATTATGTGAATGTTATTTCTGATGGACTGAAGTGAAGTAGAGAAAAGAGTCAGAGACTCTTCACTTACTTCTAAACTCTCAAGGCTCTCCTCATCAGTGTCATAGGTGACCTGTATTGGCTGCTTACTTTTTTCAACCTGATGATAATGAACTTCGTCCCACAAATCAATTGTTGATAGCTCTGCAAGGTTAGTTTCTGTTTGGATATCATAATCATCAACATATTGATCAAACCTTGGAGAATCATTAATATAAGTAATGTCACCAGCCATGCATATTGGACTATCAGATTGCTTTTCTTCAAATTGATTTACAAATCTATTTTTTGACTCATGGTATGCAAGATTAACAGGAGAAAGATCAGAAAAATTTTGGTTATATGAAGTTTTAGAGGTTGTCTACATGTTTATAAGTTGATCTATTTCCTCTTCAGTTAAAAAGGGAGGCTTTTTCATTTCTCTTCGGATATAACTACAATAATCCTCTTTCTCTTGGGAAATCTGATTTGGAGGATGAATGGCTTTTTGGGCTTCACCTATGAGAGATGATGAATCATTACTTATGCCTTTAGAGAGATCCTGTGGGTTCTCTTTCATTTCTTGCTTGTTTTTATCTTCAACCAATTCTTTGTGATGTTGAGGATAGTTAGCGTGTAATTCATGAGTTTTTTTTGATAGATTCTTAGGAGGCCAATTTTCTTTTATGAACTCAAATGACTCCTAGCATAAAGGTAGAGATCCTACAGGTTTTGATTTATCTTCTATTTCGGATCTGAATTCATCCTCACTCAACTCTTCTTGATGTTTGGGATAATAAACATGGGATTCATGAGTTTCCTCTGATGGATTCTTAGGAGGCCAGTTTGCTTTTATGAACTCAAATGAATCCCAGCATAAAGGTAGAGATCCTATAGGTTTTGATTTATCTTCTATCTCAGATTTGAATTCCTCTTCAATCAACTCTTCTTGATTTAGGTGAGAGTTAACTTGAGCAGGGTTTTCCTGAATAACTGTTGAGAGATCTTTAGGATGCAAATTTTCTTTCAAAGTCTGGAATGATTTAAAGCATAAGGGTAGAGAACCTAAAGGTTTTGATTCTTCTTCCATTTCAGAATCTGTGATTTCAAAATGGTTGATAGTCTCTTTAGAGCATTCCTCTATGTTTTTATTTGCAACTTTCTCATTAGGTGCATTTTGTTCATAACTCTTGTCTTGTAATAGTTGAGTGTGTTCATCCTGAGGAAGAGGTGTAGGTTGGTTTGAATAAGCAGTGTTAACCTTAACTTTGTGTCTTTCTCTTTTCTTGTCAAGTAGATGCTCTAGTTTGCTGAAATCATATACCAATTTTTCCAACTTTTCCTCTGAAGATATTAGTCTCTCTTGATTTGCTTTGTCTTTCTCTATTATTCTTAGCTGTGCCTCCCTATTTAGTATGTTGAATTCTACATCAACTGCTATCCTTTGCATTTCTTCTAGGGTCAAAGGATCTTTATTTCTTATCTAGAAAACCATCTCTGGGTCAAAAGAATCTGGGTAGTGCAAGAGAGCACATCCGAGGGGTGGCTTTATGTTAGCAGGCATTGCATGGTATACTTTATTGAACTTGGCTGAAAAGTTTTGTATTGTCTCCCCTGGTTGTCTTTTTAACTGATTTTATTCCTTTATGATGAGAACTTTATTACCCATGACCACCCACCTATCTAGGAATATTTGAGTGAACTGATGAAAATTGGTAATGCTTGCAGCTGGAAGGTCTTTAAACCAACTCTTAATTTTTCCTTGTAATGATAAGGCAAACATTCTAATACGCACATCATCTTCTTCTATTTCATAAAGGTCAAGTAAATCCTCAAGATTTTGGACGTGCTCTTCAGCGGTGACTTTGGAGCTTTCTCCATCAAATCTGGGTAATTTATTTTGAAGATTTGCAGGGAGGGCTCGAAAGATGGGAGGTAAAACCAGAGGCTTGTATCTTTCTGGGACCTTTGTGGATATAGGTAGTGTAAAAAGAGATTTATGACTGTTTGAGGTTTCAGCCAGAGTGGGAAAGGTAGCATGAGGCTCATGTTTTGCTAGGTTTTCCATAGGTGAATCTGGGGTAAGCATAGGTGTATAAGCCTGCTCATGGTCTGAAATTTGAGGCTTAGATTTTCGAGGTTTGAGATCTTTCCAATGATCAATGTAGATCTCATCGGTGTATTCTTGATCAAGCTCAAAGTAGGATAGAACATAGTTATAGATAAAGACAATAATTTCTTGAATCCAACTAAGGCCTGAGTGCTTTTTATTTCTAGGATGACTGTTCATGTTTTAGGTTCTTCCTCCAGTGGAGTCTTTAGGTCTATTGAGAGATGTGGAGTCACCAGGTGGATTTCTTTTAGATCTATGGTCCACCACCAATACTATCAAAGATGATTTCGGGAAAAAAATTTCTAGCAAACTTTGAGGTGAAGACTTGTAAGGAAGAGTTATCACATGGTTTCAACAGCTTGCCAGGCTGTTTGGGCAAGCTAATGGTTCTATTTGCAAGTTTATTTCTGTTTATCTCCTATGTTTAGGTGAAGGTTTCTGAATCGCTAAGTTATACTTAGTTTGTCACTGATCACAGAGTTTGCACCATGAATTTTAAGTTTTGGAAAGGATGAGTCAACAGAAAGGTATGGCTTATGAAATTTTTGGTTTTTTTTTTTTTTTATGGAGTTTTGGGCCTACTAGAGGCTAGTGGAGTCGCCAGGTGGAACTTAGTTGTTTTTATAGAGATGTAGCTATGGTCCACCACCAATAACTAGGAAAAGCCAATCTGGGGATGTTTTTGGGGTTTTCTGAGTTTTTGTGTGCAGCCGATGGTTTATTAGAGTATTCTAAAACTGATTCATCACTTTGCTAGGGTGGTGAAACAAAAAGAGTTTACTCGAAATGATTCTATGGTCTGCTTGCCTGTTTAAATTTTGAAAGACTAATGAATCTACAAGAGTTTGCTAGACTGTTATGTACTCAGTTAGTCCCACCGTGATCGCCATTATATTAGTGAGCAGTGGGATAAGTCAATCAGAGATAGCACTAGAAAATTTGAGGCGAAATTCCACGACGTGATTCGTCGCTATTCCGACACACAGTCGTCGCAAGAGCGACAGTTCGAGGACGGGAAAAACGTGGTTTGTCGTGCGGTTGCAATTCCGACGCATTTACAAAGTGTCACACTATCGACACTTTTCCGTCACTTCCAAACACGTGTCGCTCTTCCAGAAGTTTCCCAATTAGTCGCACTTGAGCCTTTGTAGGCTATCCTTGCCAGAAACGAAATGTGGTCAGACGTTTTGAATGTCACTCTTTAGACGTTTGTAAGCTGTCCTGATCGACGAAATGTGGTGAAAGCGTTTCCTAAGTAGCCAGCAATTATGACAGCACAATGGTCTAACTTTTTAGATACCACTCTTAGGTGGTTGTAATAAAACATCACAATTAGACGAAATGTGGTCGACGTTTTGAACATAGCGCTTAGACGTTGGTAAAGCCATCGCAATTAAAATAATGTGGTGAAGTTTTGAACGTCATGTCTGAAACGTTTTTATGCTCGCTCTTCGGACATTTCTAATCTTGTCGCAATTTCGGCGCTTACAAGGCGTCAGTTATATCATGGCTCAACGAGTTCGATTTAAAGAAAGTGAAACTTGAAAAGAGAAAAAACGTTGTTTTGAATATATATTATATGAAGTAAAACAGTCCATGAAGTCATTACATTTTCACATCTGAAGATTGGAACCCAAATATCCATCCAGAAAAGTGGAAGTCCCACCCCGGACAATGATAGAAAAATACCCCATGTCACATACAGGGACATGATATAAAACCCAGTAACGGTCCACATGGAGATTATCGACAATCTGAGAAAGCATCCAAATATGCCCAAGGCATCTATAAGAAAGTGAAATAGCAGTATGTAGAATAGTAAAGCAACAGATAGATTACGTACCGACGTCCATTGTTCCAAATGCAAATTAAAGTACCCAAAATCCTTGAACAGAGAAAAACGCTAATCATGTGAGGAGTGTGATATGTCCAAAATATAAAAAGACCATCAGACCATATCAATAAACCAACAACATAGACCAACATAGCTAGTTTTGAAGGCAGAGTGATAAACATTAATCATTTTTTTTTCACAAGAGAAAAAACGTTGTTTTGAATATATTATATGAAGTAAAAGAGTCCATGAAGTCATTACATTTTCACATCTGAAGATTGGAACCCAAATATCCATCCAGAAAAGTGGAAGTCCCACCCCAGACAGTGATAGAAAAACACCCCATGTCACATACAGGGACTTGATATAAAACCCAGTAACGGTCCACATGGAGATTATCGACAATCTGAGAAAGCATCCAAATATGCCCGAGGCATCTATAAGAAAGTGAAATAGCAGTATGTAGAATAGTAAAGCAACAGATAGAGTATGTACCGACGTCCATTGTTCCAAATACAAATTAAAGAACCCAAAATCCTTGAACAGAGAAAAACGCTAATCATGTGAGGAGTGTGATATGTCCAAAATATAAAAAGACCATCAGACCATATCAATAAACCAGCAACATAGACCAGCATCGCTAGTTTTGAAGGCAGAGTGATAAACATTAATCATTTTTTTTTCCACAAGAGAAAAAACGTTGTTTTGAATATATTATATGAAGTAAAACAGTCCATGAAGTCATTACATTTTCACATCTGAAGATTGGAACCCAAATATCCATCCAGAAAAGTGGAAGTCCCACCCCAGACAAAGATAGAAAAATACCCCATGTCACATACAGCGACTTGATATAAAACCCAGTAACGGTCCACATGGAGATTATCGACAATCTGAGAAAGCATCCAAATATGCCCGAGGTATCTATAAGAAAGTGAAATAGCAGTATGTAGAATAGTAAAGCAACAGATAGAGTACCGACGTCCATTGTTCCAAATACAAATTAAAGTACCCAAAATCCTGCAACAGAGAAAAACGCTAATCATGTGAGGAGTGTGATATGTCAAAAATATAAAAATACCATCAGACCATATCAATAAACCAGCAACATAGACCAGCATCGCTAGTTTTGAAGGCAGAGTGATAAACATTAATCATTTTTTTTTTCACAAGAGAAAAAACACTATTTTGAATATATTATATGAAGTAAAACAGTCCATGAAGTCATTACATTTTCACATCTGAAGATTGGAACCCAAATATCCATCCAGAAAAGTGGAAGTCCCACCGTAGACAATGATAGAAAAATACCCCATGTCACATACAGGGACATGATATAAAACCTAGTAACGGTCCACATGGAGATTATCGACAATCTGAGAAAGCATCCAAATATGCCCGAGGCATCTATAAGAAAGTGAAATAGTAGTATGTAGAATAGTAAAGCAACATATAGAGTACCGACGTCCATTGTTCCAAATACAAATTAAAGTACCCAAAATCCTTGAACAGAGAAAAACGCTAATCATGTGAGGAGTGTGATAACCATCTGCAGAAACCCAGGCTCGCTTGTAAGATCAGGCTCGCTTGATTCCAAAATTGGTAACCATCTATTGCATCCGAGATGTAAGGTTTAGGCTCACTTGTTTCCATTAGTAGCCCGCTACAACATCCACCCTGTTCATAGAAAAAAGGTTCCTGTACTAGATATACAGAGAAAGAGTATAATACGTAGACCATATAAACATGGCTCTGTATTTCAAAAAACAGGTTTAAAATAGAAACAGGGCAACATTTTTTTTTCTAAGTAAATTTAATCTATTAACAGTGGGAATAAAATTACACCAAAGTCAAAATCATTGCCCAGACTCATGGCAAATTTGTCATCAAAAAATCAAAAAATTAAGAAGACTGCCCTCATACGGGGAAACCAGTCTTGAACGTTTAATTTAAAGAATTCAAAAATATTACAAAGGTCCAGCACAGTAAAATAATCTAAAAGCAGCCCAATTAAGTGGGTCGTGAAGCAAGAAAAACAAATTAACCAAACTACTCCTCCGGCTCCTCGACGATTTGGCACCATCCTTAGGAAGGTCCAGGATAACTAGGTGCTACCTCCACATTCATGCCACGGCTCCCCTCCTGAAGGCCCGAATGCTAGCCGGCTTTTTCCGAGCTCAAACCCGCCGGACGGGTGCATTCTTCCTCCATTTGGGCCTCCTCGTGGAAAACCAAAGTGATTAAAGTTGTGATTCATGGGCGGTTGAGAGAGCAATTAAAGGAAAATTGCGCAGTGCGCGTCGTGGGAGAAGGTGAACTAGCGGTGGGGAAACGAGGAGCAGGGGAATCCATACGGTGGCCAGATCCTACAACCCGACCCCGCCCACTCCTAGTATTTGGATAGCAACCTGCATAATCACTGGACTGGCCGGAAGACAACTCGGTTGAGGGGATGGAGGGAGCGCGCAGGAGTTGACCTCTAGTGCTCCCCCTGCGGCAACGCATCCTTTGACGCACACGAGGCATGGGTGCAGTGTCACTAGAAGTGGGCACAAGAGGAGATGGAGAAGCAGAATTCCAAGAAACAGAGGAAGACAGACAAGGACCAGACCGAGAGAAATGAAGATATGCAACAAGGTCTACGCAGCAGTTCAGCTGGCCACTTCTCCTTCTCGTCACAGTGAGCAGGCAGTGTAACCCAGCAACCGGCTCATCTGAAAAACCATAGCGAAATGCCATTTTATCGACCCGACTGCAATGCAATCGAAGGACGCCCGTCATAATTAATCTCTGATCATTAATGAGAGCCGAAGGCCGGATCATATTGGAGCATGCGGAATCACTAACAGGAGTGGAGGTCCGATCTTGAACAGTGTTAAAACTTAATGCGATTAGATGTGAAAACCTTGGAACTTAATTGAACAACGTTAAAACTTAATGTGATTGATATGAAATCACCACATCCATGTCCCATCGCCTTAAACGCCATCGAATGCACCCGCAGCCGGGAGCAGGGCAAGTTCTGATTGAGGACACGTGGCAGAAATTGATTGGAGCGGATCTTTGTTTGGGCCGCTCGCGTAGTGGAAATCCGGACCCGAAAAAGATTAGGGCGAATTTGATAAGAAATTCGCGTCACAACTCTCCCTCCGTACGCCAGCCCAACTTCGGACCCGAAAAATATTAGGGCAGAATTCATTTGGTTTTCGCGTCACAAAATTGGCCGACGTCAGCAGGCTATTTTGGAATGCGAATTTGGTTTGAATTATGGTTTATCACCGTTTGAAGTCCGGAGGGCTTGACTTAAGAACAATTTTGTTTGATCCCATCTTATAAAATTTGTGTTGGTTTTCTTTGATAATACACATATTTATAATAAATCATGGGAATACCACACTAAACATGTGGAAAAGTTATATAAATTATTGAGAACAATCATTTTTAGGTAAAAATATCCAAATGTGCTTTTGGGAAATAAGAATTCGAGTATTTGGTTCATATTGTTTTAAAGGAAGGAGTGAAGTTGGAGCCTCAAAAGATGCAAGCTATTACAAAATGACCTATTCCTAAGAAAATCAAGGTTCTTAGAAGATTTTTTTAGACTTACATGATATTATTGATAATTTGTTAAGAATTATGCATGCATTTCAAGTCCACTCACATATCTCTTGAAGAAAATATCATTTATATGGAATGATGAGGCTACTTTGGCATTCTCTCTTTTAATGGATGCCATGTCTTCTACACCAACATCGGTTGCACCTACTTTTGGTAAAACATTCATAGTAGAGAGTGAGGCACTAGGACAAGGAATTTATGTAACATTAACACAATAAGGGATATCATTGGCTTTTAAAAGCAAGGAATTCAAAGAAAATATTTGGTGAAATCTACGTATGAAAAATAAATGGAAGCAATATTACATGCAATAAAAAATGGGGATAATATATCACTGGGAGGTACTTTAAAGTCAAGATATACCATGATAGCATAAAGTATTTTTTGAAGCTATGGATTTCATTGGAAGATTAACAAAAATGAGGAGAAAAAATGAAAAGTTTTAATTTTGAGATAATTTGCAAAAAGGGTAAGGAAAATTTAGTACATGATGCTCTTTTTAAAATAGAAGAGGCCTCAAATTTATATCCAATTACATTTTCTATTCCTAGGTGGCTAGAAGAAGCTTGCCATAATGGAAAAATGACAATAGTACTAAACAAAACTAAAATTTATAAAGGATGGGATGAACTCTATGGAGCATTGGGAGTGAAAGAGAGATATACTTTGGTGCAAATGTAGAATATTTTTATGCACGCAAGCATATTTGAATAAAAAAATATTAAGGGAGTCCCATGTCTCTTTGATGGTAGGATGCAGGGTTCCTTAAAACATCTCAAAGGATCAAAAAATATATTTTTGGAAGGAATGAAGAAAGATATTCAAAATTTTGTAAGAGAAGGTCAGGTTTTCATAATAAATAAAAGAGAGATAGTAAAATATCTAGGGTTACTTCAACCATTCCACATACATATTCAAAGACTAGAAGATATATCAATAGACTTTATTACAGGTTTACTGAAATATAAAGGTAAGTATTACATTTTTGTGGTCATTTATATAGACAAATTTTGTAGATTTTTTTTGTAGAGCTCAAAGTACATAAACAAAAAGCCAAGTGGCAGAAGTGTCCATGAAAGAAATTCATAGTCTTCATGGTTTTCCTAAAGTAATAGTAACAAGAAACTTTTGGAAATAATTATTTAATATGAGTGGAGAAACACTAGATGCCATGAGTTCTACATATCAAACACAATCAAATGGTCAAACAAAAATAGTTAACAAATGTTTTTAAGGTTATCTACAATGTTACTCTTTATTAGAAAAGAAATCTTAATGGATGAAGTGGGTTTGTCAAGGAAGAATGGTAATATGATACTACCTATCACACATCTAATAAAATTTCCCCATTTAAGGCCCTTTATGGATATCCAACTCCTAGTATCTCATACTTTTTGCAAGATAAGTCCAAAGTATAGGAAACAGAGTCACATATGGAAAATACTAAAGAAACTTTGAAAATTATTATGGAAAACCTTCAAATGACATGAAACATGATAAAATAACAAGGGGAACAACATTGAAGTGAAAGATAATTTGAGGAGGGTAATTGGGTATTTTTTAGATTATAGCATTATAAGCAATCTTCATTCAAGAAAAAGAAGAATAAAGAATTAGCTCAAAATTGTTATGGCCCTAAATAATTATTCATAGGATTGCACAAGTGGTATAGAAGTTATATTTTCCTTCTTCTTGCATTCATAAGATTTTTCATGTATCTTGCCTAAAAAAGGTTTTGGGAAAAAATATGCCAATGTAAATAGAACTTCCAAAATTAGATGAAGAATGAAAGTTGATTCTTGAACCACAAAAAGTTATAGATAAACATTATGTATCTCTTTGACATATAACCATTATGAAGTACCTAATCAAGTGGAAGACTATTCCTCTAGAAGAAGGTACATGGTAAAATGATCAATTGGTGATGAAATACCCACGGCTAAACGGTTCGTTTGAAGTTTTGACAAAGGTTTTGTTATATGCTTTATATAATGCGTGGCAGAATAGTTTTATTTTTTGTTAAGGTCCCACACAGTGATCAAATTTGAAGGGCAGGTCTGAATTTCAATTAGAAGGGAATATATCTATGTCTCCCTTCCATAATGAAAAGCTTTAAAAAAAAACTTTTCAATTGACCACAATAAATTATTTTTACATTTCATTTTCAGAAAGACAAAACCATCAATATTTATATTAATAAAAGATTGTTACATATACAACAATGAAGAAGGCTCCATCTTTCATTTCTTAAATATCTCATTGGCAATGTCAACATAAGTCTTGAAGACACTATTATAAGAATTTGGATACATACCACTGGGATATAGGAGATTCTTATGTGTCAGATTGTGTAATGCTATTTTGACTTTGTCTCACAAGGAGCAGTAGCATGGAGGTCTGGATTTTTCTTATAGAAATTTTTTATTATTATTTGAAACATTGTTTATAGATATGAAGACAACAATGAAATTATGAGCATGGTGGAAAATTAGTCAAGCTCATGATGCCAAACCATGATGATGTAAGTTTGGAATTTAACATTTTTACATGTTAAAGACAAATAGTCAAAATCACTGACAACTTAGTATGACATAATTAATAATCATTCCCTGTTCACTTTTGTTAATAGGTTTATGTCACACAATGATCTCTCTTCTCTGGCATTTACTTGTATTGAAGATCACTATTCTAGGAATAAGGAGTTATTTTCTCCAAAATAACCCTAGCCAAACATTGACAATGCATCAAGGATATCTTTCTATGCTTCATAAGTACATATGTTCTACTTCTAAATCATGTCTTGGAAGTGGTTGTTTTGCTGGAAATTATTCACCAGCTGGTTTCATACCAAAGTCTTTTTCACATTTTCAGCATCCAATACATGAAAAAGATAATGGTTTAAAACAACATAAATATTTGAAATTTTGCAAGAATTGTCCGGCACACTTTGAATATGAATTTTGAAGTCAAGTGCATGATGCTGTATAGGATCAAGTGTCATTTTGAATACCAAATGTTTCACAAGAAACTTCTCAACATGCTACCCTGCAGTAAGGATTAAATGACAATATTGCATCAACTATTTCCATAATAAAAGTGCACCTCAGCCATAAGACTAAACAACTACAAATGTTGTAGATCTAACAAGACACACAATCAAATGTATTCCACAAGGCCAATACTGTATGAAAAATGAAAAGGAGTTTGCAACCAAAAATACCTTAGGCAACTAATTCAATTAGATACACCAAACCATCAGCAAAAAGGAAAACCAACCTACTCAAAAGGCAAGCATTTACCTCCTTTGAAAAAATTTTGAGTTCCGAAACAAGGGCCTTTATTGTCTTGTCAATGCCCCTAGTAATTTGAATGGGGTTTGCACCTGCTGCAACAACCTAAACAAAAAGGCTTCATTTCAAATTATTTTCCACAAATTTAAGATACAACCATTGTCAGTTTTGTATTTCCTAACAAGCTCATAAATTTTGACAAAAGAACCAAAATTTTTTAATACCTGATAGCAATTTTTTTCACTCAAAAACTATCTTAGACTCAATAAGCCCAACCCAAAACTAAAAAACCAAACACCATAAGACCCTACAAAAATGAATAGATGATCTTAATCCAGTACTATCGACAAAAAGTTACCTTTACACCCTCACTTATTAAACCCTGTGCTGTTGAATTTTAACTTCAATTGCTGCAGCAGAAGGACGGATGCAGCAGCAACATTTTTTTTTGGAGGTTGTTTTCACGCCATCTACAAATTTAATTCAACATTTAAAATTCCTGCAAGTTTTTTTTATAGACGGCCGCAGCCATATTTCTGTACAGGATTGTATTTAAACACAACAACCAACATTAACACAATTCACCAACCAGAAATTAAACAAACAGAAATTTACCCGACAGTTTTGTAAATTCAAAAGGAGGACACGTGGAGCATTAATATTGGATCGCATGAAATTGAAGGGAATCTGAAAACCTGAAAACCGGACCCGAATTTTTTATAAGGCACATTGGATTGAGAATTCGCGTTACAAATTAGGCAAACGTCAACATCCCATTTTGGAACGCGAATTTGGTTTGAAATTCAATCTATTCAGACTTTTGAAGTTCGACGGAAAGGGTTCTTTAATGTTTTGATAGTTTAATTTTATGTATGATTTAATATATACATATGTTTTAAACATATGTTATATATATATCATATGCAAAATGAAAGGTGGGCCATAGAATTTAGTTTTAATTTTATTATTTTAAAAAGAGGGTTTATTATAATATGTTTTATATGTTACGACATATAAAAATAAAAAGGACAAAAAATCTTGGTAGTTTTTTTTATAGACAATACGTAAATTTTTTATTACACAGCAGTGTGTAAAAAGTGAAAGACTGAGTGTAACTTTTTAAGTGTGTATGCACAGCAGTGCGAAAGGGAAAAACACAACAGAGTGTTTTAGAGACAGAGTATGTTTGTTTTGAATAGACAATGAGTTGGTTTTATGCACTGCGTTTTGTAGCAGTCATAATTTTGTAATCCCTCTCAGTGAGGAAGAAGTGTAATAGTTTTTTTTTGAGTTATTGAAGGGAATAGAAGTTTGTTTTCAAAGTATTGAAACTCTGTCTCCTGTCAAAGAGATTTTTATTTTCTCTGTGTTAGAGGAAGGGAAATTTATTCTCCATTCATTGTTCTGGAATTTTTCAATATTCCAACATGTGTAAGAACAACAGATGTTGTGGTTCCATCCCCAGCTAAATCATTTGTCTTTGCCGCAGCTTGCCTTACCAACTTGGCCCCAATATTTTCAACTGGGTCCTCTAATTCAACCAATAAAAAGGCCAAAACCATAGCATTGAGATACATTTCATTACACTGCCAATAACAATAAAATTTGACTCAGCCATAACCCTTTCCTTTTATTGTTGTGAAAATATTTATGCATTACTCTAATGTGGCTAGTCCATAGGCCAAGTAGACCACCGGGTAACAAATATGTTTCCTTTCACCTTTGAGTTTTCAAATTATGCCTACCAAATATAAGACATTTAAGAGGGGGAACTAATACAACGTTAAAAAGAAAACCAAAGCACACATCTACAAATTACCTCCTTAGCTACTATCACACCATCATTAACTATTTTCAGAGAACCATGCTTGCTCTCCAAGACAACATTTTTCCCTTCGCCCCAAGGGTGACTCCAACAAGATCAGCAAGTTTGTTCACACCGCCTGCAAGACAAATTGAAAATGCTTTCAGTAAGTGTGCAATTGAATGCCATACCATATGCCAAAACAACCCTCCATGAAAAATTAAAATAACACATTAAAATCGAATATAAGTGGACAAGGAAAGATCCACCGCAGTGAAGTTTCACGTGCAGGTGACCTTCCTTAAAACATAATTTTTTCTCTGACCTGCAAT
Organism: Pinus albicaulis; assembly: GCA_034641835.2. Taxonomy (NCBI): domain Eukaryota; kingdom Viridiplantae; phylum Streptophyta; class Pinopsida; order Pinales; family Pinaceae; genus Pinus; species Pinus albicaulis. Next base: position 384,919,563 of record CM076572.1, read on the forward strand.
TTTTTTGTCACTGAGCCATCCTTGTTGAAGTACAACTCCTTTTCCATAGCTCTTGTATTAACTACCTTCTCTCTGTCGCGTAATCTCAGAGTCCCTCTTCTGCTTGAGCGATTAAAGGAAATGGGTGAAAAAACTGAAAGAGAAGATAATTGTCTGCCATAATTATCAAACATTGCACCCAACTTCTTCCCCTTTCCATTGTTACCCAATGAGGTAGATGTGGAAATTGTTGTCATACTGCCCAAAGTAGAGGCCATTTTATTACACAACAGTGTGTAAAAAGTGAAAGACTGAGTGTAACTTTTTAAGTGTGTATGCACAGCAGTGCGAAAGTGAAAAACACAGCAGAGTGTTTTAGAGACAGAGTATGTTTGTTTTGAACAGACGGTGAGTTGGTTTTATGCACTGCGTTTTGTAGCAGTCATAATTTTGTAATCCCTCTCAGTGAGGAAGAAGTGTAATAGTTTTTTTTTTTGAGTTATTGAAGGGAATAGAAGTTTGTTTTCAAAGTATTGAAACTCTATCTCCTGTCAAAGAAATTTTTATTTTCTCTGTGTTAGAGGACGGGAGATTTATTCTCCATTCATTGTTCTGGAATTTTTCAATATTCCAACATGTGCAAGAACAACAGATGTTGTGGTTCCATCCCCAGCTAAATCATTTGCCTTTGCCGTAGCTTGCCTTACCAACTTGGCCCAAATAGTTTCAACTGGGTCCTCTAATTCAACCAATAAAAAGGCCAAAACCATAGCATTGAGATACATTTCATTACACTATCAATAACAATAAAATTTGACTCAACCATAACCCTTTCCTTTTATTGTTGTGAAAAGCTTTATGCATTACTCTAATGTGGCTAGTCCATAGGCCAAGTAGACCACTGGGTAACAAATATGTTTCCTTTCACCTTTGAGTTTTCAAATTATGCATACCAAATCTAAGACATTTAAGAGGGGGAACTAATACAACGTTAAAAAGAAAACCAGAGCACACATCTACAAATTACCTCCTTAGCTACTGTCACACCATCATTAAATATTTTTGGAGAACCATGCTTGCTCTCCAAGACAACATTTTTCCCTTCGCCCCAAGGGTGACTCCAACAAGATCAGCAAGTTTGTTCACACCGCCTGCAAGACAAATTGACAATGCTTTCAGTAAGTGTGCAATTGAATGGCAGACCATATGCCAAAACAACCCTCCATGAAAAATTAAAATAACACATTAAAATCGAATATAAGTGGACAAGGAAAGATCCACCGTAGTGAAGTTTCACGTGTAGGTGACCTTCCTTTAAACATAATTTTTTCTCTGACCTGCAATTTTTTTGTCACTGAGCCATCCTTGTTGAAGTACAACTCCATTTCCATAGCTCTTGTATTAACTACCTTCTCTCTGTCGCGTAATCTCAGAGTCCCTCTTCTGCTTGAGCGATTAAAGGAAATGGGTGAAAAAACTGAAAGAGAAGACAATTGTCTGCCATAATTATCAAACATTGCACCCAACTTATTCCCCTTTCCATTGTTACCCAATGAGGTAGATGTGGCAATTGTTGTCATACTGCCCAAAGTAGAGGCCATCTTCTCTTATCCTGAATATAGAATTACAAGATCTTCATATTAGTATGAACCTTAAAAAACATGACTCCCATTGCTAAAAACCACTTTTAAGTTGTAAGAGGCAAACTAAACAACTATCGCAACTTTTGGCAACTTCTGGAGCATTAAGAGAGAAACAACCAAAGAGAAATACAACCACAATCCTCATTTTAATGAGACCGGACTATATATTTGCATTAAGATAATAGAAAGAAATCATGACTATATTAAGGCCAGCACAAAACAATCTTTAACCAGTGTCTCTCGCGGCCTTCAGGTTTCCATGCTAGAGGTTGCATATTTTAATTTAAATTATTGACCTCTCGTGCCCATCTATGAATGCATACAATGGGATATCTACATCAAATGCTCCTTTATATCCCCAAAAACAAATTTCCTACTACAAGAGCACCAGTATTGATGGATCACCCCACACCATCCCACCCACTAGAAACGGTGAAAAAGGAAACCCGAGAAAACTTATGAAATATCTCAAGATGACTATATGGGTGGTTCTTATGAATCAAACAACCATTCATAACATTCTCATCAATCCAAACCATGAGTATTATGTGACGATATTCAAGCAGGCACTGAATCGGATTTCTGAAGCTATGTTAGAGAAACCCTAAACTCTCACTGAAAATAGGTTAAATGTGGCACCACTCAGAGATTGACATGTGCCAATTGGTACAAGTGGTAGACAATTGGCATGCTCAAACAACGAGGTGATGCAGGAATGACATGAGCGAGAAAATATTAGAAAAGCCCCAAATCTGGAGAACTAAAGCTCATCACCAACCTGAGATTGACAACTTTACATGATGTAACCTATGAAATCGTAAATGAAGAAATCATAGTAACAATAAAGTAACCTATGTAACAATAAAATCGGATTCATCCTGGAAGTGGAAATGGGAGAAATCATAGTAACAATAAAGTAACCTATGTAACAATAAAATCGGATTCATCCTGGAAGTGGAAATGGGAGAAATCATAGTGAACAACAGGAAACATGCAGAGTTGCTTACAATCAAATAGATGAAAAAACACATACAAAAAACCTAGATAATAATCATGAACAAGCTTAATATTTAATTATGAACTGTAAAGGACCTTACAAAATGTGACATTACAAACCTGCTCAAGCGATAAGCAAAAATATCCTGGACATGACCCTGGTTGACAAGTTGTATTGCTCATGATGCAAAAGGATTTGTACCTACACTACCAAGTCAATCAAAATCCATCATTATCTATACAATAAATACAAGTAATTGATGTAGTATTTTTTACTCTAAGATGCATTATTATGATAATGTTAGAACATATGTTGAAAATTTCAAAACATACCTGAATAAGCTCCTCTTCATTTCAAGAAAAATTTATTGGAGTCGCATGAACTTGGAACAAGCCTCCCACGATCTGAAAGAGTAGCAACTAAGTCAACAGTGACTTTTTTGTTGCTACGCTGGATCAAGGGAGGTTTGCTCCAAGATTAAATCGCTCAAATAAATTATTCTCTACTAAACAGGGCCAACCACGTGAAGGTGGAAGCTCTTATGGCCCCTCCCCCCCCCCTCACATCACTCTCAATTCCCCAATACCCAATCTATATTTCATTTTTTACTTTCATGAGCATAAAAAAAATTATTCAATAACTAATAAAAAACAATTCAACAAAAAGTACGCAAGGAAACATTGCAATTAATGCTTGACATAAAAATAGTATGATAAATGAGTTTTTTATATAACGCAAAAAAATGTTCCAAGTATGGTAACGTTTGTCTTATAATAATACAATATTTTACATTGTCAAATTTTCTTTTTCTTCTTCCTATTTTTAAAGCTCCTAATTACATCATCAATATCATCATGCTCTGCTCCTGTTTCGTGCCTTTCGACCCGCATTGCTGACCTAGTTGCGTAGTCACGATGTTTGGTCTCATCCAGTGACGGGGCATCGCCTACAAAAACAGATAATATTAAATTTTAATTGTCAGTTTTTAAATATCATTGAACTAGTTCGGTAATATTAATAAAAAAAATTGCAATGAGATTATTTACCTGGTGCAATAGTTGTCGGCGCTGACCTAGTTGTGTAGTCACGATGTCTGGTCTCATCCAGTGACGGGGCATCACCTACAAAAAAAGATAATATTAAATTTTAATTGTCAGTTTTTAAATATCATTGAACTAGTTCGGTAATATTAATAAAAAAATTGCAATGAGATTATTTACCTGGTGCACCAGTTGTCGTCGTTGACCTAGTTGCATTGTCATGATGTCTGGTCTCATCCAGTGACGGGGCATCGCCTACAAAAACAGATAATATTAAATTTTAATTGTCAGTTTTTAAATATCATTGAACTAGTTAGGTAATATTAATAAAAAAAATTGCAATGAGATTATTTACCTGGTGCACCAGTTGTCTCCGCTGACCTAGTTGCATTGTCACGATGTCTAGTCTCATCCAGTGACGGGGCATCGCCTACAAAAATAGATAATATTAAATTTTAATTGTCAGTTTTTAAATATCATTGAACTAGTTCGGTAATATTAATAAAAAAAATTGCAATGAGATTATTTACCTGGTGCACCAGTTATCGTCGTTGGGACTGTTGCCCTGTCTTCCTCTCTGGTGGTAAGATCCTCAAGGGAAACATTCTCTGTCATTTAAACAAAAAAATTTATAAGGACAACCATCAAGGTATAATTAGAAAAAATTATAAGTGGAAATTAATTACCATCACGGCCCTCACTGATAGTAGCATTTTCGGCCTGGTCCCCACTACAATGATCAGGTTGCACGTGAGGATCATCTACATCTGGCTCTAAAACTGGGTTATTTGCCTCGTTGGTAGTGCTGCTCCCATGATTTATACAAATTTTTTAGACATTAAATTTATGGACGAAAACAAACATATTGAAAGGTTAATGTTTTACCTTATCAACCATTCTGGATCTTGGGACCTGCCCCAAGCTTCTGCGACATTCAACTACGGCTTGATAGCCAAAATGGAAAGCGATATTTTTATCTTCCTCTGTAGTTTCTGTTCTGAACTCATCACCCTACATTACATATTATTGTGCATTTTTAATCATATTTGGTAGGATTACAAAAACGTTGGAAGGCGATACAATTAATTATAAGATGTTTAGCTACTTAATTACAATTCTTGTAGCTAATTTCAAGTAGCCGCCCTGGCCTAGCTTGTGATGGCCCTTTTTTTCAATCCTAGCTTTGGTTGCCTTTGAGGTGTTAGGAAACCTAGCATCAAAAGATTGAAGTCAGATATGACGTAGCACACTTTTATTTTAGACATAGAGAAAATTAAAGTTATTGAATTAAAGTTGTAATTTACCTTGCGGGTCCAATTGGCATTTTTCCTTCTTTCTTTGCCCTTTTCTCTTTTCTGTCATGGATAAGTGCTCTCCATTCACTCTCTGGAACTGTGAGAGGATGCTCGTATCTAGGGTTAAATTTCAATTGCGTCCTATAGGTGTCTCTGGTATATTTCAAATATTTGTCGGCTACCCAAGCCACCGCTATTCTATCAAATGTGCTGACCCCAAAAAGGGCTTCTAGATAATCTAGAAGTTCTTTTTTTCAGGTTGGAATTCTAGGAATTCCACCCTGTGTGTATGGTTGGGCAAAACATTACCAACACATGGCTCTCCAAAAACCTGTATAACTCATTGTTTCCTACATAGAAAAAAAAAGATATTATCATTAATTTAAAAATAAAAATCATGATAAATATGTTTTAAAAAAAGTATATGAAATAGTTAAAATATTAAAATTTACCTGGGAGTTGTACGTGCTTTATAGGGACACCTTCATCGTTCACCAAAAATGTGCCATTAATGGTCCCTGTGGAGCTGACATGTGTAGCTCCAGGAAATGCAATAATGTAGTTGGCCATATCAGCCTCATCATTTCCAACACGTTCAGCGGTTGGCTAGGTGTCTGCTTGGGCAGGGTGTGTTTCTTGGCTGGAACCTAAAGGAGTAGAAGGTGTATGAGAGGGTTGCTGGGCAATCTCTTTCCCTTGTGTCCCACTACCACCAACACCGGGTTCAGCAAGTGCCAGAAAACGCTACATACAAAAGAACTTTTTGTTAGTTTGGTCAATGTAAAAATTAAAAATCAAACTATCACAATTCATCTCATGCAGAACAAAAAAAATATCCTTTTGAATTTTTATTATTACTTGATATGTTTCTAGCTGGCTCATAAGTTTTTTTATCCTATCTTCTATTTCAGGTGTTTTAGGCGCATCTATCAAAGTATTAAATTCCGACCTTTCATCTCGTGCCTTTTTTTGCAACAAGAACACTAGAGATAGTGATGAAAAAAGCTCTTCCTCAAAGAGGGAATCATCAGGCGTACAATGGCTAGGTGTCTGCATATTTGAGCAAAATTAATATTATTTCAATTATGTAAATAACTAAAATACCTGAAGATAGAGAAATTTTGGCACTTTACATGTTCTTCCGCTGGCCTCTTTCCGCGATCATCCTGTCTCGGGGTTGTTCCTGTACTGCCCTGATCAATCTGCCACATTGCAATAAAATTATAAATGTAAAAACTTGAAAACAATATCTAACTTGAAAACACAAAATGAAAACTGAAATAGTTTCTAATAAGACACCGGAAGACAGAGTTAGAGTTTCAAATATGCCTTGCATTGAATTCAGTCTTGGAAACATGTCATTGCACATTAAGGCACTCAAACAAGAGACGAGTTGACAATGAAGACCTGATTGAATATATTGTTGGAGCAACTTCTAGTAAACTTGTTGTGAAGAACTTGAGGAAATTTTTGGAGCAACATTGTTGAAGCTGATGGTATAGCATTTTTGGAGACGATCTTGAAGGGCCTTGAAGTGAAGCTTTTGGAGCAACTATTAAAAAATCCTTAGAGAATTTAAGTAAGGCACTTTCTATCTTCCATCACCTTTTTCCTTTCAATATCCTTTAAACGATTTTGTTGATATTTAATGTTTTAAATCACGTTATAATTTCTTGATTATATGTGTTTGGGGACTTTCCCTTTGAAATTACCCAAAAATACCCTGCAATTTTATCTTCAGGATGCATGTCTGACCCTATTATTCAATATTTTGATTCATAGTAGCAAACATACAGAGTTAGGGGACTCTTTACTTGGTTTGGTTGGGCCATTAGATCCCTAACATCTACTAGGGAGAACCCCCCTTGAGTTGGAGGAGAGCTAGCCCGAAGTGAAAAGAGGTTGGTGAGGTGACAATGGGGCTATTGAATTACACATGGTATCACACTTTAGCTTTAGGAATTTATCTTGAGAAGTGCGAGATTTTGCTATATCAATTCTCAAATTGTTTACAAAGCTATTGTTAAGAACTAATAATAAGTGACGTTGAGGGGTTTTTGGGTATAAGAAACAATACCATTTAAAAACTAGGGTTCTCAGTCCTTGGCATTCCTTCATCTGGGCCTAGGGGCACACTAGAATAATTTCACACTAAACCATGCAAACTTAAAAGTAACTTAATAGATCCATAAAGTAATAATAATCATAATTACTAATTTCCTATTGTACAATATGATGCAAATTATTCAAACATGAAGCAATGAAGACATGCAATGTCTGAATTTCAAGACTGATGAACCAATACAAGAAGTTAGTAACTACAACTTTGATTCAATACTTTGTGTCCTAACTCCAGGAAGGAATCTAGTTTGCAGTACAGAACATGCATCATGTATTATCAATTCTTAATTGATAACAACTAAAGGACATCTACCTCATCAATTCCTTCCCATTTTGTGTTTTTATGTTATATTCCTTATAAAAGTGTCAAATTTCTCTCAAAGTAAGCAACCACTGAATAAAATAAAAAATAGTTGAGATATGGTTGAGAAATGGTAATTTATTTCTTGAAAGGATCTTCACGATTTCTTTGGTTGTTTTTCATCTCAAGAAATAAGAAATGACCTAAGAAACTATCATGAAGTAATATAAGAAACAACACGGTGCAATGGCCATTTTCAAAGCCAAATGATGTCCAATGAGGACATGGCCTTTATTTGGTTCCTGTTTCATAGGAGTTTCGAGTAGAAATGGAACTTTGTTGTACCATTTCCAGTAGTAAAAAGGGAAAACCTTATTTTTCCATGGGAAATAATTTACCTTTCCTTTTTCAAGATAATCTAAATCATAAAAAATATGAACTATACTGCACACATTCTTGGATAATGTGAAAGTGGAAAAGGAATACCCTACACAAGTGATGCACACATGTACATTTGAACACTAATAGATTTTTTTAGTTGAAATGCAATGCTTGTTTTCATTTAAATGTAGGATTTTTAAAGCAGGGAGAAATAATGGCTACCAAATTAATAAGCGTTTCTTTGGGAAAAATTTAAATCTTGTATTGGGTGATGAAGATAATAGAGGGTATTAAATCTTGATTCTTGACATCTAGAGATAACCCTATAGCCTAACAAAATCCAATGGAATTGACCAAAAAAACCCAAATAGAGTCAGCCCTACTATAGGAGGAAGGGCCTGCAGTAAGAACTTACCATTTTGCAAGAGCTGAGGGCGAATGCAGGGCAAATGATGTTCTGCAAGAGCTCAGGGCGAATGCTGAGGGCGAATGCTATTCTACAAGAGCTCAGGGCGAATGCTGAGGGCGAATGTTGTTCTGCAAGAGCTGAGGGCGAATGTTGAGGGCGAATGCTGAGGGCGAATGTTGTTCTACAAGAGCTGAGGGTGAATGCTAAGGGAAATTGTTGTTCTGCAAGAGCTGAGGGCGAATGCTATTCTGCAAGAGCGGAGGGCAAATGCGCGCGTGATATCATACGTTAATGTAGCTATTGCGACAGATATAAGTTTTTTATTTTTAATAAAATCATTTTTATGTAGCGCGCATATAAGTTTCGTATTTTTATGTAGCGCACATATAAGTGTCATTATACCGACGGCAGAAAAAGTGTCTCTATTGTGACGGATGCCTCCAAACGTCGCAATTGCAACACTTAGACATTGTGTCGCACTTGTGATGTTTGGAGGCAGCCGTCACAATAGCGATGCTTTGGGGCATAGTGTCACAATTGCGACGTCTTCCTCCAAACATCGCAATTGCGACACTTTTCTATAAACGTCGATATAGTGACGGTTTCGGGCGGGATTGAAAATTTTTTGGGAAATTTCTGACATTTGGTCAAAAGCATTGGAACCAAGTGTTGGAATTTCCTCCAAATGTAGTAGTGACAAGCTAATTTATGGGATCCTGGTCTATGTCGACGGTGATGTTTTTCTTATTGTAAATTATTATTTCATTTATGTTTTCACTTTGTCCATATTCTCTGATAAATAACAACAAGCATAGAGTTAGGATTTACAGTATATCAGTACCCTTCTCTGACTAATAAGCTTTATCTAAATGTTTTCTTCCAAATTGTGTTGTTTAGGAATGATTTAGTTTAGTAAGAGCAATTAGGAATGCTGGCATTCCCTCGTCCTACTGTCTTAGCTTATTGTTATTCTTGAATGTTATTTTCAGCTTATGTTAAGTAGAGATGAACTAAGGAAGTTATGGTGAGCCCTGTCCTAGTTTTATCCCCAAATACTATCTGAAAGTTTCCCTAAGAGTGTGTTGAAAGCTGGCTAGTTTCAAAGTACTTACCAGATCTTAGACCATTCTTTATTATCATTTGTTTTCCCTTTATTTTTAAATGTTTTTCTATTGAAAGTGTATCAAAATTTGGCTAGTTTCGAAGTACTTACCAGATCTTAGATTACTTTAATGTCTTTCTTAAGTGCATTTCAAAAGCTGGCTAGTTTCATAGTACTTACCAGATCTTAGGCTGCTCTTTGTTCTTCATTTATTTAATTCCCCTTCTTGTTGTATCATTTCATTCCATAAAATCAACTTCAAAGAGATCCTTAGACATATATGACTTGCCTCATGGACCGCTCTTGAATCTGGTTGTTTCAATTAAAACCCTATTATGAATCCATAGCCCAATGGACTAAAACCAGCATAACATCCATCTTTTTAGCCAAAGCTTGTTCTATTTGCTTGCAAATTCTCACTTTGAAACTCTTTCCATTCAGGACTTTCCACTCAAATAATAATCATGCTCAACCATCTAAAACAAACAAAAACCCGCGGACTTCATAACTAGCCTAATATCATTACCCAAAAACCTTAAATATAAATCCATATTTGCACTTATTGGAGAGATCCCTCTCCGGATTTAGGAGGGCTAGATCCTAGAATCCCAAAGTGGTTGAAACAATGTTCTCCATGCAGTTGGACTTTTGCTAATCTTGCTGATTACAGGGAGCTAACACCAACTTTCTCTTCTACTAACTGTTTCTTGGCCTCTGTTTGGCATGATAACGACAAGGATTGCACTGTACTAAAGATTTTACGTATTCTACCTCCTGCTAGTCAAAGTAGTCAAGGGAAAGGTAATGCAGTTTCCTGGGAACGAGCTATAACAGACATGTATGAAGTTGATTTTTCTTGTCATCTTACTGCATCTCTGTATTTATATTGTGGTTTATCTCACTGGCCTACGGTTTGATTATTCTTATCCATTACCAGATTTTGGTGGGGCTTCTCAATTGGAGTTGATTGGTGGGATGCTATTGGTTGTGCACAAAGTGTAGCTGAAGATGACATAGGTAGAATTAATGTACATTATCAAAAGGAAATCAGTTATGTGAATTAAGTGACGATGGGAAGCCTCTTATGTTAACACTCCTTTGTTACTCATTTGTATTCATTCAAATTGCAAAATGGGAGGAATACTCAAAAACTACTATATTATAAATCCAAGTGGAATTTTTGTTGCAAATGTTGTTTTTGAAATTGGAATACATGTTCAAAGGTTCCCATCTGTGGTTTGACCCTATTTGATAACAAGTTTAAAATGATTTTTTGGCATCTCTTGATTCCGAGGATGTAGGTGGCAATTTGATTGAACATATTACATTATAGTGTTCCTCTTTTCATGGTCAATTCATATAGATGTTTTGTATATTATGTTGGTAACACATGGTACAATTGTTTTTGAAGGATATTAGGCAATAATATGATCTCCCCAATCATCCCTTCTTCAAGATAAATGGAGCTAAGTTTTCGTATCAACAAATTTTAAGATTAACATTGACTAGAGTATGAAGCTATAGATATGATGTTCACAATAGAGATATACATTTCTTTGTGGAAGAATGCTCACACGGTGCGGCTAAGGGAGAAATTTGTGTCAGATTATTTCTAAGCAAATATATTAATCTCCAAAATTATTTAAGATGGGGAATTCAAGTCTTTGGAAAACGTGTTGATAAGTGCTCCTATGGTGCTTTTAGGAAATGGGATATCAATTTCATGACAAGTTGTTACATTTTTGTAACATATCATAAGTTTATTTATTTTTTGGAATTATGTTCAACAATTATGAACCAAATATATACATTTTCCATAAATTCATATAGGTTGAAAAATGCGTCGAGAATTTATGAAATTGGTTGATGATGGCTTGGAATATAGAGACCTACAATTTATTTTTGAAGCTTATCATCTTCCCAAGCATGCTCAATCAGGAGCTGATGGAGATATTTGTAGAATGGAACAGAGGATGATTAGGGTAGTGGAGAAATGGACCAAGAAAAGACACGAAGGGTCCATATATTTCACCAAAGACCAAGATCAAGAGTGGAGATAATATTATTGCATTCTCATGAGCTAGGAAGAAGTTTTTGCGTTAATGGACTCGAGGCCAAAATTTTAAGGATTAAAAATGCTTCGCAGATTGTTGACAAAGTATCTCAACTGTACATATACTCATTATAAATGTAATTTCCTACATCATGCGTGAAGTAACCAAAGTTTTCCTTGGAGTTATCTTTGTTTTATCCAACGAAATGGTTTATTCAAGATTTGGTATAGCTTGTGTGGCCACGGTTACTGACGGATCTCTTGTTCTAGTATTGAAATGTTGTGAAGCATATAAGTTCATGAGAGATTTCAACTGGATTCTATTTTCTCAAATGATGAGTTGAACACGATGATGGAATTTTCTTTAGAAATTGAATACTTTGAGAAAACTAGGTTGTTTTAACCCCATCTTCATAATAGACCTTGGAGATCGGGACAAACGACTAACACTCCCAAATTTTATCACCCTTATTAAAAAGGTGTTTGTTTATGCCAACACGACTTCAAAATGGTGAAGTAGGAAAAGTTACAAAATCACACAGGCCTGAGTATGATAAAAAAATTCATTTCTTATCTCAAATCGTAAGTGATGATGGGAAGCCTCTTATGTTAACAAACCATTGTGACTCATTTGTATTCATTCAAACTGAAAAATGGGAGGAATGTTCATAGACTACTATATTATAAATCCAAGTAGAAATTTGGATGCAAATGTTGTTTCTGCAATTTTAATATGTGTTCAAAGGTCCCCATCTTTGGTTTGAACCTGTTTGATAACAACTTGAAAATGAGTTTTTGGCATCTATTGATTTCAAGGACGTAGGTGGAAATTTGGTTGAACATATTACATCACAATGTTCCTGTTTTCATGGTCATTTCATATAGATGTTTTGTATATTATGCTGGTAACACATGGTACAATTGTTCTTGTTCTAGTATTGAAATTTTGTGAAGCATATAAGTTCATGAGAGCGTTCAACTAGATTTTATTTTCTCAAATGATGAGTTGAACATGATGATGGAATGTGCTTTAGAAATTGAATACTTTGAGAAAACTAGGTTGTTTAAACCCATCTTCATAATAGACCTTGGAGATTATGTAAAACGACTAACACTCCCAAAGTTTATCACCCTTATTAAAAAGGTGTTTGTTTATGCCAACATGACTTCAAAAGGGTGAAGTAGGACAAGTTACACAATCACACAGGCCTGAGTATGATCAAAAAAATCATTTCTTATCTCAAAGCGTAAGTGATGATGGGAAGCCTCTTATGTTAACAAACCTTTGTGACTCATTTTTATTCATTCAAACTGCAAAATGGGAAGAATACTCATAGACTACTATATTTTAAATCCAAGTAAAAATTTTGATGCAAATGTTGTTTCTGCAATTGGAATATGTGTTCAAAGGTCCCCATCCGTGGTTTGAACCTGTTTGATAACAACTTGAAAATGAGTTTTTGGAATCTATTGATTCCAAGAACGTAGGTGGAAATTTGGTTGAACATATTACATCACAATGTTCCTCTTTTCATGGTCAGTTCATATAGATTTTTTGTATATTATGTTGGTAACACATGGTACAATTATTCTTGTTCTAGTATTGAAATTTTGTGAAGCATATAAATTCATGAGAGAGTTCAACTGGATTCTATATTCTCAAATGATGAGTTGAACATGATGATGGAATTTGCTTTAGAAATTGAATACTTTGAGAAAACTAGGTTGTTTTAATCCCATCTTCATAATAGACCTTGGAGATTGGGTCAAACGACTAATACTCCCAAATTTTATCACCCTTATTAAAAAGGTGTTTGTTTATGCCAACACGACTTCAAAAGGGTGAAGTAGGACAAGTTACGCAATCACACAGGCCTGAGTATGATCAAAAAATTCATTTCTTATCTCAAAGAGTAAGTGATGATGGGAAGCCTCTTATGTTAACAAACCTTTGTGACTCATTTGTATTCATTCAAACTGAAAAATGGGAGGAATATTCACAGACTACTATATTATAAATCCAAGTAGAAATTTTGATGCAAATGTTATTTTTGCAATTGGAATATGTGTTCAAAGGTCCCCATATGTGGTTTGAACTTGTTTGATAACAACTTGAAAATGATTTTTTGGCATCTATTGATTCCAAGGATGTACGTGGAAATTTGGTTGAACATATTACATCACAATGCTCCTCTTTTCATGGTTAGTTCATATATATGTCTTGTATATTATGTTGGTAACACACGGTACAATTGTTTTTGATGGATATTAGGAAACAATACGATCTCCCCAATCATCCCTTGTTTAAGATAAATGGAGCTAAGTTTTCCTATCAACAAATTTTAAGATTAACATTGACCAGAGTATGAAGCTACAGATATGGAATTGACAATAGAGATATCCATTTCTTTGTGGAAGAATGCTCACATAGTGCAGCTAAGGGAGAAAGTTGTGTCAGAGTATTTCTAAGCAAATATATTAATCTCCAAAATTATTTAAGATGGGGCATTCATGTCTTTGGAAAATGTGTTGATAAGCGCTCCTATGGTGCTTTTAGGAAATGGGATATCAATTGCTGACAAGTTGTTACATTTTGGTAACATGTCATAAGTTTATTTATTTGTTGGCACTATGTTCAACAATTATCAACCAGATATATAAATTTTCCATAAATTCATATAAGTTGACAAATGGGTTGAGAATTTATGAAATTGGTTGATGATGGCTTGGAATATAGAGACAGAATAGTCTGGAACTGCTGCCATGGAGTCACTGCAATGTCTTGGTACACAATTTTGAGCCCTACAATACCTAAAATTTCAATTCATAATAAATCATAACCTAAGAATTTTAAATTGGAAATATGAATAATACCTGAAATTTGAATTCAGAAGAAATATAGTTTCAATCAAGATACCCAATTTTGTAATCGTGCAGTCAATGCTATTGTTGTTGTTGAAGGGAAAATGATCTGGAAGAAGCCCTGGAAAACCTATGTAATGCAAAATGTGTGAAAGGAATATATCTTTTGTCTATCCCATGGTCATATTAGTGAAACACAAAATCTTTTCAGGGGTTTTCACATTACAGTCCCCTAGCCAATTAAATGATTCAAAATTTCACTGTTCGAAGTCAATAATATCCTTACTTTTATCATTAGGGTTCATGGACTGATCACAACTATTTTGGGAAGAAACTGAACTGAAAGGAATTTCGGGTGATAAAACAAGATTACCTCCTACATTGGGATGATTACACTCATTTCTGAAGGCCTTACCAACTTTTGAATTCCAGAAACCCTTAGAGTGATTATCGATAAATTTTATGTGGATTGTTGTGAATTTCAAGAGGATTTTGCTTGCCATTACCTTCATGAGTTCAGGGAACACAGGGATTCGAACTTGGGTTCGCCATTGTTTAGGGCTTTATACAAGAGTTGACAGATTATTGTAACGGAAGTAGTAACAACAAGAAAAGATAGCAGAAATTCAAAATCAATGTGTCTGTGCTGTTGTTCTTGCGCTGTCTCTATTTATTCGCATGTAGTTGTAGTCCAGAATGGGATGTTGATTTCAAACCAGAGATGATGATGATGATGATGAGGTTATACGCATGCAAGTCCTGCAACAAGAAGTTTTCTTCATTTCAAGCTCTAGGCAGCCACAGGGCCAGGTGCCACTACAAGTCCAAGTCCATCTTTCCCACACTGCAAAATGATGGGGGTTTCAAAGAAGAAGTAGTTCATTGGTCCATGAATGGGCCATCTATTGAGACTTATAAGTAGAGTTTGTGCACTGAGAATAAGAAAATTAGGGTGCATGAATGCCCTGTGTGTCACAGAAGTTTTCCATCTTGCCAAGTTTTGGGCAATCTGGCGAAGCTTTGGGCGGTCACAAGAGGACTCATTCCACTCCCCCTGCTACTAATATGCACAATTATACAAGCCATTCAACAACTGAGCATCAACAATTTTCACCTTCAAGTAGAACCAAGACGTTGGATCTGAATGTGCCTGCTAAAAATGCAAATGATTGTACTCAATTGCAGCACAGTTCTACAGTTTCTGTCAATTTAGGTGCAGATTCTACCAGTGAATGTGAGAAATGAGAAATTACACATATGAAAAAAAAACTGGTAGAAATTATGCTTCACCATTTTCCAACAGCAATGAGGCGCAAACATTGTAACAGTTGTGCCTCTTCGAGAATGTACAAGTGAAGGGCACCCAATGACCTCGCCTTGACATTTCCTCTTGTAATGTAGGCACCTCACACAAGTTTCATAGCCATTGAAATTCCTTATTTCTTAGAAGCTTCTGTAACAGGAACATACCCATAACTAAATAACTATCTTTGCTTTTCATCTAAGGGTTGAAGATGTTTTAATCATCTAACATATAATCTAAAGGTTTCAGATTATGACACGATGCATGCAGGAGAGTTGTTTTCAAATAATGATGCCTTATGGCATAATTAGTTTATTAATTTATGTGTTCAAACTTCACTGTTGACTAGAACTTTAATCGTGCTTTCCCTCCTTTTATAACTAGAAGGTTTAGTGAGTAGTGAGCACATGACTTGGAGATGGGATTTTTATTTCAACACACATCTATACGTGCTCACTAGTCATAAAATGTGGTCATTGGTGTATTCCATAAGCTATAATGTTACTAAGTTTCTTCACTATTTTATAGATCATTACACGTCAAACCGACTTTATGCCTTGACTGACATTGCATTCAACATTGTGCACAAGTATGATTTACATGTATCAATCAAAACTATGATTGTATCTATATTTGATAATGCAAGTTGAATACATCATACAATACATAAGAGTGCTATGGCTATGAAGTTTAATATGAAATAATCTATTGATTTCTAATATTACTATTATATAAGGGGTGCTCTTCCAATGGCCATTTATTAGCTTTGTGAAGAAGGCTTTGTGGAATTTGTATTTACTATAATATTATGTATAGCTAAGTTGTAGACAACTAAGTAGAATTTGGTAGGAATTTTGGAGTATGTGTAATTCATAATGATATTGTCTTCTCTTCATTGATGACTTTTCAATGTGTGAGTTTTGACATAAGCCATTGCATTATCAATGTGCCAAGGCTCAAAACTCGACCTATATGTCAACTACTTCTTATGATTGTTCCTAGGAACACGAATCCTAATTTTTGTAGGTTTAAAATTTATCACAATTTTTCTCTATTGTGGTTGAATTTGTGGAGTTTATCTCAAAATTTATTTAAGGTACCATGGATCTAAATTTCTTATGAAATTTCAACACTATAACAAACTTTGGTGCAAATTGTTGATCAATTCTCACTTGGTTAGGGTTATAGATGTTAATGAAAATTTTGTGTGCATGCATGAGAGTTGGGTGCAAATGCTCAATGTTGTGTAGCATTAGTGTGATAAATATGGGATAGTGCAAAGCATAGTTTTGAAGATTAGTCTAAGTTGAATCGTACCTAATCAACTCAGTCAAGTTGATTGTTGGTATAACGATTCATTGTTGGTTCAATGGACAAAAGATCTTGCAGGCCCAAATGCCAAAGGGAAAAATGGAGCCCATCATGGGGTTTTCTTTGTAATTCTAGTCCACCACTGCTACCTTCCATGCTTCCTCAAACTCCTCTCCAACCTCAATATCAGTGCTAGTAGTAGAATGAGCAACAACATTACGCTTAGTAGAACTAGAACGCGTTTTCCAAACTGCACGAGAGCTACTTCCCTCACGAGTCACCATGTGCCATGCTTTGTCTAGATGGTTCACTTCCTTCAACACCTGGTTCAACTACCATATCTTCATTGGAACCAACACCTCGAACTCCACTAGGCAACGATTCACCATTTTGTACTAGTGATTCGCCATTTGTACTGGTGATTCGCCATGCTTTTACAAGATAATATAATCTTGTGAGAGATTCACCAAAAAATTATATATACATATTATATTATTAATAAAATCGCCTTCCATTTTTCCTATGTATCATGGGGATTCGCCCATTTATTATACATATAAATTTAAGGTGGTTCTTAAAATTTTCCCTGGCTAGAGGAGACCGCAACGTCAAAGCATGGTTGTATCTCTTCTTTCTACCTATTAATATAAGTGACTATTGTCTGGTTCCCATCTTGTGTTTTTTCTGTATCAAATGGAATATGCTAGTCTTCTCTGACTGATTAGTAGATGTTGAATGGAATTATTATATGGTATGTGGTTGTCATTTTCTGATCTCTATGCAGATGTCCAAGCATGATATGCAGAAGGATTGTGACTTGTCTTCAATCAGGAACGAGCGAATCTCATCATCACTACAGGCATCGACGATAACTTTGGACCATAGGTAGGCCATCTTATCAGATCCTTTTTCATTCAAGTATCTAGGAACCTACACTCTAGCATGATTCCTTGTTTCTAGACCAACCCTAGGGCTAGTGGGATCACCTCTGTCCGCAGAGGGGATTTACCTGAGTAACAATTTGTTGACTCCGCTGGGGATCATTGGTAGTTTGTATTTCATCTATTAGATCTTATTCTTGGTCTTTCCTTTCTTAGATTGCCTTTTTTGGTTGTTTTGCTGAGTCTTAGACCCCTGTTCAGCCCCAGAGGATCAGATGTGACCTCTGTTTTCCAAAATTTTCAAATTTTCAAGGTTGGCGTGATTGGCGCAGTTTCCAGCCTAACAGTCGCACCCACTGGCGCTAGTTGCCAGTTCATCACCCGCTCCATCCCCTGTCTGGTGTGGATTACAGCCAGACAGTCGCACCAATTCTTGTAGGTGATAGGGTTTTCCCTGTTTTGGAGTTTTTGGTCCATCTTGGTGTCTTTGGGTGTTTTCTTGGCTTGATTTGAATGCTTTGGGTTTGTTTGTGACTGTGATCAGCCTTCTTCCTTCGGTTGTTCATCCATTTCTTTCAGCATCATGGCTTTAGGACTTTCTAGTTCTTTGATATGTTGAGCCTCTTGTAGTAGTTTGGGTCTCGTATTTCACAGTCACCTTTGTTATTTTCTTGATTTCATTAAGCTCCCTGGATCCATTTTGAGTGGTTGCTTTTGGTGAAATGAGTCTTGAGTGAGTCTTGTCTCTTTCATTCAATTTTTCTTCCTGTTACTCCAAGCATAGCTCACATTGCTTGTATCGGTCTATTTCGACATCTTTTTTCGATTTGAGAGATTGTGACATTGGTTTGAGTCTTTTTTGTGTTTTCTTGTGAGTTGATTGAATTGTTTCGTTTCGACTCTTGCATCAGAATTCTAGAACTAGTGTGAAGATTTGTTTTTCATGTTATTTAGTGAATTATTTTCTCTATTAAAATGAAAAAATGAAAAAATTATTTTGTTTTTGCATTCTTGTTTGCATCATGAAACTGAAAACTCTTTCGCATAACTAGCATTGGGCATTCTAGGAAATATTTCTCATTTTCATTAGCTTGCATTAGGTATTGTAGTGGATGTTTTCGCATGTTTTTATTGTTGCTATCTCTTGAAATTCTCTAACTTTCTCATAGATAGCTCTTCATTGAACGAAATGGCATTTTATGGCATGTAGCTTGCATTCAGGGATTTGTGAGATCCAACATTCGGTAGGACCTCGGAATTGAAACATAAATACAAGATCAACTTAAAATTTATTCAATTAACCTAAGGAAACATTGAAACTTAACACAACATTTAGTGGTCTAAGTTAGAGACGTGTTCCGGCGTCTTAAAACTTAGCAGTTGTCGCTCGCTATCTGGCTTCAGACAGCGCTAGTACGGACTTGTGCTCTTTGTACTATCGAGTATATAAAGGGATACCCCTATAGGTTGTAATCCTTTTATCTGTAGGAAGCCGAGTCTACCGCCTTGTAGCCGTGACACACCGAACATAGCATTCGGGGAGACTACCTGCACGTACGTCAAGTCCTTGGTCAATTCTTCTTTCATTTTATAACCAAGGTGTATATGGCAGTCTGTTGCACCATTTTTTGGTCATCTAACCCATTGGTATTAGACGGACCCAAGTACACCATGTAAGACCAATTTTACCCTAAGTATAATTTCATTCACTATGAAAATAACTTTGTTGTTTATGGTCTAAACAGGAAACCCCATGGGGAAACATTAAATAAATCCATATTTGTTTGATTTTCCTCAAGGAATAATTAGTTAAATAGTAGTTTAATTATATTCCTGGTTATATTTAACCCAAAAAAAGGAAATTAATTAGATAAATCATTATTTATCTTATTATTTTCTAAGAATAATTATTTAAACATTACTTAAATAATATTCTTTGTTAAATATGACTAAATCTCCCTTAAATAATTAAATAAATCATTATTTATTTGATTATTACTCAACCACATCCTTAAACTGATTAATAAATCATTTATTTATTTATTACCTAATCACATCCTTAAAATGATAAATAAATCATTTATTTATTTATTATTTACAAATAAGGGGATTTGACTCAAATCAAATTCCTTTTCCCTCCAACAAATATAATAAAATATTCCATAAAAGTTGGATCTTGATTTGGTTAATAATATTTTAATTATGCACCAATATCTAGACTAACTCAATATTTTTTGTAAATAGAAGGGTTTTCCCATTTATTTGTCACCTTTGGTTGCCTAAATATCACTCTGGATCTCAACTCTTGGTCTGTCTATTGATCCACCATCATAGCCATACTTTTCCATTTTTTGTCTGGGTTTTATACACCATCAAGAGAGAGGAATTCTAAATCTAAAGTGCTGAGGACTTACAAGAACCCATCCCATTGAGGAGAACTGGGAACACTCTCTTGTGTTTTCCTCCATGTGCCATTAATACAAAATGCATTTGATATATTCTTGTCTTGTCTATTGGATGCATAGATCAAGATCTAGATTTTTGCAGCATTTATCTTGATCACATAACTACATATCTGAAGATATAAGCAGTCATTTCTGATGTTAGGGTTGTTTGTTATGCGCAACTAAACTAGTATTTTTTCGTACGCTTGGAATTAAGATTCGTACTAATAACTGGCAACTCCACATGGGTTTACAATTATGACTGTTGTCGTTTCTCTAATCCTTGCATATCCAGCTGCTTCAAACCCTAGTATTTCTCTTCAGTCCCTTGTTTTTTCTTTTCTTGATGTTTTTTTTAACCTATAAAACCCTAAAACGATAAAAATTCTAACTTCCATGTGTTTTTGGACCTATTGCGTAGGTGATAGACATCAGCCGCAGCTGAGACGACAACTTTTTCTGAAATCTTCCACCGAGAGTGCCAGAAGTGCAGGTCACACATTTTAGCCCAAAACCTGTGACCTGGACCTCCAAGGCGCACTTTACAACCCAAAAAGTGCGATCTCTGCTGAAAACAGGTCAGAAACTGTAACCTGGACTTTTTTCAGGGATTTTTCTGAAAGTTTTTTGGGTTTGTCTGAGCCTCTGTTCAGGTTTTTCTGACCTCCGTCTCTACCTGTTTTGGACTTGTACTTGTTCTATTTTTCTCAACTAAGTGAGAACCTAGCTCCCTAGGGCTTCAGTAACGTCCACTTTTTGTGGAAGAGTTTTTGTTGTTGCAGGTCGTTTGAAATTTTAGTCTTCAGCCATTTTTTTAGATCTGATACCTCACCTTTAGATCTGCTTCAGGTCGGCTTTTTATCCATCCAAATCTCCTCATTTATATTTTTTTGGGTTTTCCTTTAGGGTTCACTCCGCTTCCCCCCTGGAGATAGCCTTTCGCCACCTCTTTTTTACAACAATTTTCCTTTGATCTGTGGCTGTTTTTGCACCACTTTCCAGCCGATTTTGTCCTTTATATCACTGTCCCTTCTGACCTTAGATCTATTGGTTGTTTAAGTGTGTTTTGATTAGTTTTTTTTCACTCACCTATACACTAGTTGTTGAGAGACCCGCCTCCTTAGGTTTAGATTATTGCATTATTAGCTATCTATTTTCCGTTTTGCAGGCTTATATACTGTCATTTGCAGGTTATTTACAACTATACAACACACTTTTTATTTTTCTCTACAAATGTCTAGGTTTAAAAATTAAAATTTACAAACTTTCACACACACACCCTATGTGAAAAAGGGCTTGGTTAACACCGCCAAGAAAAGACTCTAAAACATTGAAATCAATTGATCCTACACCTCTCTGTCTTTGTTTTGACAATGTAATCAGTTGATCCTGCACCTCCTTACCCTTGTCAATATCTTTTACCTTTGTGTCGTGTTTGTGTCGACACCATTTCACCACCAAGGCATTTATCATAGAGACTTCTTGGCCTTCATCCTCAGTTTCCGGTAGGAAAACTCACTCCTCCACGTAGGGTTCGAGTTAGTCCCCCACCGAGTCCGCACACTGACTCTTCTTCTGGTCCTTTGGGTTCTCCTTCTCATTCTACCTTCGGTTCTCCCCCTAAAACCGTCATTATGTCTGGTGTAGGACCTAATAATAGTGGTAACCCCAGTCCTCCCGCTGGGAATACCACTAGTGGGACTGCAACGGACACTACCCCGGGTGCACCCTTGCTCCCTTTCATGGAAAGCCTCAGCCTCCCTGACTTTGACGAGTTGATAAACGACCCTATACACCATGACACTAGTTGGCCTACTATGCCAGCAAATATCCCTTCAGACATATCAAATTTTGAAGGCCTTGCTGGAGAAGATCCTTCAAATCATATTCGATCTTTCCACATGTGGTGTTAGTATAACTCAATTACCGATGACTATGTTCATCTTTGGTTGTTCCAATGAATGCTTACATGTGAAGCTTCTAAGTGGTATGTTGATTAGGCCCTTTCCTCCCATACCACCTTTTTGACTCTTGCCTGGGATTTTTTGTCTTATTTCTAGCTTCCCCTTCACTAAGACACTGGTACCGAACTCTTGTCCTTTTTTCGTCAATCATTTGCAACCCGCCTATCCGACCATGTTCAAGAATGATGGAGAAGAAGGAGCCTATTTCAAGCCCCTACCTTTGAATACCGTGACTACATGGATTGGTTCCTAAGGACTCTCTTGCCGCCTATCGCAAAATATTTCGCATCGCACTTTCCTCAAACCAAAGAAGCTTCTCTCCAAATTGCATTAAAATATGACCTAATCTATGCTTAGTCGGGTTATGTTTATACCGTTCTACCCGATCTTCCTAGACCCAGTGGTGCCAACTCACTGGGGGCATCTCACGCCACTGACGGTATCATTGGAGCTCTCTTTAATCTGTATTCTCAACCTCCCATGAGCTATGGTTTTCCTCATGGAGGGGCCATCACCTCCTGCAATTTCCCCCTCCTGGTAGCACGTATCTAGAATGCCGCATGCCTCCTCTTTTTGCACAACCTCCTGTTTACCACACTACTACCCAACCTCTATATTATTTGTATCCACAACCTTGTGCTCCAGCTCCTCCAACATTAGCACGTCCTCCTCCCTTTCCTTCTCAACCCCCGCAACAGCAACCACCACACCCTCCGGGGCAGGTTTACGTACAAGAAGGCATGACTAATCCTCCTCCCTCAAAAAGGAAGAGGAAAGGAACTCAAAATCAAGATGCCCCTGGAAATCCTGGACCTAATCAAGGTAATGCTCCTAACACTATAAACCAGCCCTACAGGGTTAAATTCAAGCTGCTTTGACTAAGTCAACAACGCAGTTTTAGTGGAGGAGGAATCCAAGGATGAATAACGAAATTTTGGAGGGAGATGTAACTTGGGATAGAAGTAACCTAATTGAGTGGGGCCAAGGGTAAGAAAACTCATGTATTATATAAGGAAGAGGATGGAAAAATTATTCTTTATGTTTTAGATTATTATTCTTGTATGCCAAGAATTGTTGCTGCTTTGCTACTTAGCAAAGTTGTAGTGCTGTTTAGCACTGGGTGTTCCCGGGCGGGAATCCCACCTCTTCTCTTTGAGGATCCTCATTGTGAGAGTTTTCATTCATCATTCCACATTAGTTTCCTAGGCCAAGCTTCAGCCATCTTCATCAGCACAACTTTTCCAGAGATTTTGTAGTGTTGTTGGGTGCAGCAGTGGAAGGGATTGGAATCCCGACTTTTGAGCTAGCTTCTCATTGGAGGAAGGTTTCCTTCACTTTAGATATCTATTTGGATAGATCCTCAGCTTATTTCATATCTTTGGTATTAGAACATGCATTTCCCATACATTCCTAGCGCTATTTTTTCCAGATAATTCGTTATTTTGGAGGCAGGGTTCATTGCATGGTTTGGTGGCTCTGTTGCAGTGTTTCCTTGTGATTAAGAGGTTAAACCTTTTATGGGATGATGCCATCAAGGGATCTACAGCAGATCCAACATATTGAAGCCTTCTACACTCATGTACTTCAGTATTACAGTGGTTATTTAGTGAATTATGAATTTCCCATTTTGTATGCAGAGTGTTTGATAAGAAACCCTTGCCGGTTTCTTTTGTATTTTGTATAAGGAGGTTTGATCTCTGCTCTTCAGTATTTATCAATACATGAGCATATATATTGGTCTCCTATCATTTTATGTGTAAACCCTCTTCTAGACTGCGCAGTCCCTTGAGCAGCTGCTCCGACATTTTGCAGTCTTGGGGATTTTAACACTTTTTGGCAATCCTAGGTGTGGGAGATTTGTTTAACCCACCTAGTTTGCTTTGTTTCGGCTCTAATCCTAGATTTAGAATTTATATTTACTAATATATGGGATATAAGAGTCCATTTTATTGATTTATTTCATTTGTTTCTGGAAATGCGTTTTTCATGCATGATTCATGAGTTGTTCCAAATTTGGGAACATTACAGTGGTATCAAAGCATGATATTTGGCTCAACCTGTGCGATCCAGCTATCAGAAGAAGGAGAGATGGACAGAAGCTAGAAAGCTTCAGTATGTGTGGGAAGAAAGGAAGACAAGCTTACAAAGCTTTTTCCAAAATCTATGAAGAGCTTTCAAGGAGAGTTGAAGAAGATGAGATTGGAAATGGGATCTCCAAATGAGCTTTAATCTAGAGTTGAATCTAGATTTTCACATGATGAGTGTGATCATGCAGCTACACTCCATGATGCACATCACAGTCAAGTTCCCAGAGCTGTCCTGAGATGGATGGGAGGAGGAAAAATGCCTAAGAGGAGAACTCTTAGTGATTTGTTGCCGAAGTATGAATCTCAAACTGAGAGGTTTAGAGATCATACTGATTTCCAAGAGTTTTGCAAGATCCAAGTGGAGAAGAACCAGTAGCAAGATGCATATATTTTTCATCTATCTACTTTTGCTAGCTCACCTACATGTTCAGCTGGAGCTTGGGTGAAGGAGCTAGACTCCTATTTGTAGCTGCAAAATATTTCTGTAAATGAAGCCATCAGGGTCGCAGCAATGCATTTCATAGGTAAGGCTCATGCATGGTGGATTTTTGAATCTTATTCCTTAAAGAATGCCAACACTTTCTCTTATGCAAGATTGATGAAAACATTGATGGAGAGGTTTAGTGAAAAACTTCCTGAGACACATGAGCAAGGAAAACTTGAGAAAACAAAACCCTTGCATGTGATGAAGGGAATTCCACTTCAGAAAAACATGGGAGAAGAAAAAATCTTGCATTAAACATTGCCGAAAGCAGAGCCTCTAGTTCATATTCTTGGACAAGAGGGCATAGGGATCTCTTTTTCACAAGGGGATCCAACTGTTGAAATGTTTCCCACACACATTGAGAGAGATGAGGGAAACAACGTTGTCACATCTAGAGCACATCCAGTGCCTCATGCAGAGGAAGGAGGAGCATATTCTCCCATAGGGGGGATTCTTCTATCTTTGCAAGAGTTTCCCCATGATCTCATACATAGAGGTCCAAGCACAATCAGTGAGCAGCATGATTGTGTAGCATTGCAGCTGGAAAGAGAAGGAAGGGATGAAGAACAACATCAGTTGATGAGAAGCACACACCCTTCTCTATTTCAGAAAGCTAATGCAAGAAATATGTAGATTGATTTGCATTGTAAGGGAAGGGACAAGGTTTCCCAACCATATGATCAGTATACTCTTGACATTGATGTCGCACTATATGAAGGCATTCCACCTAGGAGGCCACCTAATATAGAGCTGATGGAAGACATCTTGTCTTTGGATTCACCACTCTTGGATTTTGGAGAGGTGAAGAGTTTGGAGGAAGAATGTGGCATGGGGGATGTCAAAGTAGTAGGCAGCAACATGGGGAAAGCTTCACATGCCAGATCACCAGTGCTGTCGCTTAGGAGGATTGATCCTTACTGGAGATCTTAGATCTTGGTAGAGTACTCAAAGGATCTTGGTGCATGCATGATTCTCGATGAACCAGATGGAGATGACAGATACATGGTGGATGATGTGTTCATCTATTCCTATGGCAGAATCTTCTTGACTAGATCTTCTAGTCTCAAGGAGAAGCTACTACATGCAGCACATGAGGAATTCTCTTCTATGCACTTTGATGCATATTTCCATTTGATGGAGGAGTTCACTAGGGAGGGCATACAGCAGGACATATATCAACATATAGAGAGATGCATAGCCCGTATGGTGATAGAGAGGATGTCACAGCCACCTTCCTACTCATTGGGAGTGAGGGAGAATTTTCGGTGGAGCCATTTCAGCTCAAGACCTCATGTACATGATGGAGGAGGTATCATTTTACAGTTTGTATTGTACTTCTTTTCCTTATTTGAGCAGCATGATGTACCAAGAGGAGTTTATTCTTCTTGCATATTGTATGATGATTTACTTGCAGCTACTTGTAGCATTGATCTTGGCTATCTTTTTGATGAGCTGTGGAGGAAGCCATATGTCTCTTGGTGTGCACCAATGACACCATATTATAACTTCGTGTTTTCATCTTATGATATGATTGTGGCAGCAAAAAAGTGGCTAGAAAAGAATTTCTTATTTCTTATTTTGATGCAGGCCAATGATGCACTGCATAGGTTCCATGAGTGGAACTATGATTCACTCTTTGGTTGTCATTTGGAAACTTGCTCTTATTGTATTTTACTTCCATGTATTGCTGATGTGTTTTTGCTCAAGGGAAGATTTGTATGGAGAGAGAAGCCAATTGGATGGCATGGCACACATATGATAGAGCAGCAGAAGAATTTTTGGTATGGGGCATCATACAAGTTGACCTTCATTATCTTACTCTATGGCTTGTATGAGGGAGAGATGAGGCAACAACAAAAGTTGTTGTTGCTATGGTTGCACTTGGGAGAGTATGGGAAAAATTATTCCCATACTTTTCATGATATTTCTGAAGAGAAGGAAGGCACATTCATGGTGCAAGGAGGCTACCCTTCAGTATTGGAGGATCATGAGAGACTTCCATGTCGAAATATGATCTTCTCACATCACATCATGATGGTGGATGGCTTTGGCATGTGGAATGTCAAAGGGAGAAGTCATGGAGCCTTATTCTTAAGGCCTACAGTATTGTCACATGGGAGTGTGTTCTTATTGATGGAGTGTTCCAAAGAGTATTTGTATCCCTTCTTCTTGTAGATTTTTGTCAGGGAATCCTCATGGGGGAGCTTATACATGGACCTCAATTTTAGCCTACTCACTATGTATGGTAGGGAATGCATTTCTGTACTTTTTGATTACTCTATTGAGTATTTGTACTTTCCCACCATGTTTGAACAATTCTTTTCTCCTCAAAAGAGGAAGAGTATTTTTAGGTTTTATGGTCACTTTAGGGCCAATGTTTATGATGATAGTAGCCCATCTAGTTCCCTTGATTACCAGATTTTCATGATTTCCTCTGATCAGCCTTCTAAACCTCCTTCTCCTGGCCCTTTACCTTCAGTTGGTACTCATGACCCCCTTCACCCTCCTGGAATGGTTCCTCAAGGCCTCAACCATATTGGAGTCATCCCGCCTGGTCATTAACCCTCTGGTCAGATATCGTTCCTATCTCCCCCACTAGGAGTATACAAAGTACCTGTTATGTCCACCCTATCTCTTCCTAACCTGACCCTTGGGATTCCCATCTAGTACCTCGATCCTCGAGCTTCTACCCTGCCTGGTCAACCTAAACCTTATTTTTCTTTGACCTCGGTTCAACTGGTCCTAATGTCTTCTCCCACTGCAACAGTGCCTCATTAACCTCAACAGGTACCGCCTTCCATTGTGATCGCTTCGGGTAAGAAGGGAAAAGCTCGCAAGGGGGCATCAAAGGAAAAGGCTACCCCGACAAACCCTGCCCCTTCTTGGCCTCCAAAGCATACCATGTAGTGTGATTTGTGTGATATTGTTGGCCACGCCACCCATACTTGTCCGGAGTTACCTCACCTCAAGTCCATGGTCAATGAGACATTTCTGGAATCTGATATCCCAGAGGTATATGTCACTATACCCGATTCAATCCCAAAACTCAAACCATTACGCACAAATCACCCTTGTGCTTTGTTTGATTTCCATGGCCACTACACTCAACTTTTTCCTCACCTCTAAGAGTATCATTCCTCTTTATAAGCCTTATGAAAATTCGAGGCCGAGTGCAATGAGTCAACCACTCCCTTATTTTCGCATCTTGATTCAGCAACACTAGAGGACATAGATGCTCCCATTGACATTCCCCCTTATGATGTCAAGATAAAAGGGCCTTGGTCATAAGTCCCCGATGAGACCTCCCCTGATGTTTCGGCTGACCTCCCTTCAGCACCCTCTCTAGTCTCAACATTGGTATATCCTTTGTCTACTTACTCTTCTGTCACCCCTTGTGACAATGTGCATGCAAACCTCTCCTCTCATGATGAGGAGTAAGGTAGCTTCGTCGCGTCAAGAGGTCTGTCTTCCATCAGTCACCCCATCTTCTATTATGATGATGACATTATGGAAGTAGCCACCACTCCTGACTTTATCTATCCCCCCTTACATTGAACTCATGCATTCGAACCACATGCACCTTGTGGCCATTACAATGACACCCAATGTTTGGGTAAGGGGGCACCCATATTTGAGAGACCATGAGAAGCAATTCTCCACCATTCTCCTAGTGAATCTAGTCATGTCGACTCTATTCCCATTATCCTTCCACATTTAGAATAACCTCTAGAGTCCCATATCACTTCAAGATCGCTCTAGGGATGATACCCCTTTTCATTCCTTCATATTTCATCAGCAACCCAGTCTCATAGACATTGTGGTTGACCAACATATGTGATTTCTGGGAGAACATCAGTTCATTATCCCCAAATCCTATCTTTGGGATAGTAACACCATGTATACCAACCCAGAAACTTAAATTCCATCTGATTCATATGTGCACTACTAAAAGAGATTGGTAATATTCTATTTCCTTTCTCAAAATGCATAACCATACCGAAAAAAAAGTGGCACACCACATCATTAAAATGTGTTTAGATTCCCCTTTTTCTAAATAAATTTTGGCATGTCCATAACATGCCTAGGGACACTCATGCCCCTCAACCATAAAATCCCAGATCTCATCCCATAATAGAACTGAAACCCCCTTTCTCTGACAGGTCACACTTTCCAGGTCATTCCCTGGGATAGGTAGTAGTTTTCTGCCCAGTACCTACTACCTAGGTCATAGAACAGACCCCAAAAAAGTACGACCTAGCCTGTTCATCAGCTTTGGGTACCTATGCTGAACTTTCAACCCACTAAAATGAAAGAGTAGGATTAGGCATATTACCTACAACTGTCAGATCTTAAATTCCCACTGTCGGTTTATCTGCTACAATCGTCGCAAGATTTAAGGCTTCCTCTCCTCACGACATTCACCACATCTCCACCGGCAAATGAATGGATCTAGAAGGAAAATGCCTTATTAAAATAAAACCCTTAATTTTTCTTTCGCTTACTGTGACCAAACCATATCTCAGTTTGACGAATCGTCTATACCATTGGAAAGATCTCACCAACCCCTCAAATGGGTATATATTAGCTTTTTGTGATTTGATACTTCACCAAGACACATTTTGTCCAAGAAGCGCCACTTCACCCTTCCTCAAAATTGAATTTCTTCACTTGCAACACTCGTACAGGGGGCACCACATTGCCTCCATACTTGTCCATGATCTTGTTGACTTTATTCATGAATTACCATCTTTTACTCATGCTTTTATGGTCCCCATTGGACCCTTTACATATATGGTAGCACCATCGAGTCACCATTTTTTAGAGCATTCGAGTTGAGTCATCATTTCTTTCATGGAGTCTATCCCGAGTCCCTTTGCATCCCGCTATAGTCCTCCATTATTCATCACTTGGTCCCTCTCTCATGTTGCACATTATGGCCTTCAGTCCCACTGTCCCCTATCCCTCATGATTTTGTGTCAGTCGCTGCCAGGTCATCCATGCCCTTTATGCTATAACGAGGGAAGTCATCCGTTCGCTACTCAGTCCCCCCCCATTTCATCATCATCATTGGTTTTAGTCTATCAGTCACTCTAATTTTTTCTCTCGTGCCTTATTTGAGGATCCCTTATTACCTCACCTATGGCGGACCTCCTTCTATTAACATCATCTCATTCATTCCAGAAGACTGGTCTAGAGGGCAGTGTACCTTGGTTCCAGTTTCCATTCCTTTTCGGTGCTTCAGATCAGGCAAAGGGACTCACTATTTCCTTTTGACTTGATTTCTTCTCAGCTCCAGTGCCTTTCAGCATGTTCAAGATCCGTATAATTGATGGTTCAATGATGCAAAAACTGACATCGATGATTTCTGAGTGTGTGTGAGATGTCTCATCCCTCATGAGGGGGTAGCCCTATATGGATCCCCCCACACACTCGGATGACCTCTTCATCATAGCCTTCGATGCAACTCCATACATTTGATGATGTCGGCCTTAGCCACTTGCAGCACATTTTTTGCATGTATCAGTCAAATTTTCAGAGCCCTGTCCTGTGTTGAGGGGAATCTGGGTTGCATTTATATCTCATGTACTCAGATATTATTGTACAAGTCCTAGTTTTTATTCCAGGCACAATATGTATGTGGAATTCATTATTATGTTATTTATCTGGCTCATGTTTATGCTAGCATATCCTATATTATGTCATCCCATGGTTTTCAAGATGCCTTATTATTTGTACTATTGCCTCGGTAGGCATAGGCATGCCTCCCCCTCCACCTATAGCAGGTACTCACTTATCAAAGAGAATTGTCTCACCTGCAAGTTGCCTCCTCTGGCTTTAGTTCTTTCAACACTTTGGCCTACCTTACACTCCTCTCTCTGTGACTTACCCTTTGATTTCTAGTGATTGAGCTCTTACAACGTACTTCGGTCATGCGATTAGCTCCTAACACTCGCACGTTGGGGGGAAACCTATTACACCATTTTTTGGTCATCTAACCCATTGGTATTAGATGGACCCAAGTACAGCATGTAAGACCAATTTTACCCTAAGTATAATTGCATTCACTATGAAAATAACTTAGTTTTTTATGGTCTAAACAGGAAACTCCATGAGGAAACATTACATAAATCCATATTTGTTTGATTTTCCTCAAGGAATAATTAGTTAAACAACATTTTAATTAATATTCATGGTTATATTTAACCCAAAACAAGGAAATTAATTAGATAAATCATTATTTTTCTAAGAATAATTATTTAAAAATTACTTAAATAATATTATTTGTTAAATATGACTAAATCTCCCTTAAATAATTAAATAAATCATTATTTATTTGATTATTACTCAACCACATCCTTAAAATGATAAATAACTCATTTATTTATTTATTATTACTTAATCACATCCTTAAAATGATAAATAAATCATTTATTTATTTAGTATTTACAAATAATGGGATTTGACTCAAATCAATACCTTTTCCCTCCAACAAATATAATAAAATATTCCATAAAATTTGGATCTTGATTTGGTTAATAATATTTTAATTATGCACCAATATCTATACTAACTCAATATTTTTTTATAAATAGAAGGGTTTTCCCATTCATTTGTCACCTTTTGTTGCCTAAAGATCACTCTAGATCTCAACTCTTGGTCTGGCTATTGATCCACCATCATAGCCATAATTTTCCATTTTTTGTCTGGGTTTTCTACACCATCAAGAGAGAGGAATTCTAAATCTGAAGTGCTGAGTACTTACAAGAACCCATCCCATTGAGGAGAACCAGGAACAGCCTCTTGTGTTTTCCTCCCAGGTTCCATTAATACAAAATTCATTTGATATATTCTTGTCTTGTCTATTCGATGCATGGAGTAAATCTTGTTTCTTCTACTGTTTAATGTCTTCTAATGCATAGATCTAGAGTTTTGCAGAATTTATCTTGATCACCTAACTATAGATCTGAAGATATTAGCAGTCATTTCTGTTGTTAGGGCTATTTTTTATGCACAGCTAAAGTGGTATTTTTTCGTACGCTTGGAATTAAGATTCATACTAACACAGTTCATAGGAACCTGGTACACCATTTTACCTAGACTACCTAAGCAGTCATTTTTTATCTTTACTGACTCCATAAATTTGAAAATATCATCGAGCACTTGTCCTTTCATGCTCGTTTCCAATCTGAAAGTGATAGTCACCTTTTTCCTTTTTCTCGACTCTTAAAAGATGAAACAACAGAGTTTTGTTTCAATGTCTTAAAAATTAACTACCCACGAAATATTCCTGGTTAAATTTAGTTTCCTTAGGGTGTTGTTTTAAAATTTGTTTCTGATGGCAATGTTTCTGGAGTTCACTAGCCCAAGGATCCCTTCCGAAGGGAATCCTGGTCCTTTTCCTACTTTTGGGAATGTTGGTGCTCCTTATATGGCAACGTTGTCCCTGCCTGGTTTAACTGTTGGGTTGCCTATATGGCTATTTTCGACCTCGGTGGTCCCGAGTGTTTAGTCTGCCATACAGTTGTCCCCTCCACCAGAACAACAACATGTTGCTTCTAAGGTGGACCTCTCCCCTTCTTCGCCTATTTCTTCCTCCTCCTATTCTTCTTCGCCTAGTGAAATTCTGGACTCCAGTAACCAGGTGGCTAAGAGGAATAAGAAGAAGACAAAGAAGAAGAAGTCAGACAAGCGAGAGGCTAATACCGTAGCTATTGCGCCTAAAAATATTTCCCTTGCGGAACCATCCATGCTTCCACGGAAAGTCAAATTCCCCTGCATGCTCTGCAAAGGTAACCATTTTCTTCGAGACTGCCCTGGTATTCCCAAGGTACTTGACGCATGGTCTAACGGTCGTCCGCTGTTGAATTTGCCTTCTAGAAGTCATATTGACACATCTTCGACTAGTACTGGTAAGACTCATAAAAAACAGGGCAAGATTACCAATCCCTGTAATTTGTGTGAAGGGAATCATCCCATTCACCTTTGTCTGTATATGGATGAAGCCAAAAGAGTGTTGGAAAACTCTACTGTTCTTGCACCCTGCCTTCTGGCTGGTTACCAGAAACTTTCTTTGAGTTCTCCGCTAGTTGATTCAAAGGTTGGTCAAGAGTCATCCTTGGTCAATCCTGCTCCCCCGGAAATTCAAATTCACGAATCCGTTCCCCCCCAACAATCAGTCGTGGAATCGGTCGATTTGACCCCATTAGTGGTTCATCAGGTCTTTTCCGTTGAGAGTGGATCTCATCCCCCCCATGTTCTTCTTGTTTCTTCAGATTCCTCGGACTTGGCGAAAGATTCATTCGTCCCTATAGTTCAATAATTTTCTCCTTCTACTCCCGTGATGGAAGTCCAAGAGAGTACTCCTATTACTCCGGTAACACTGGGGGAAAACCATCTCAGTTCGATGGTATCCCCCCCAAGTAGTTTGATCACTTCCTTTGATTTGAGTCGATTCTCCAAATACCGCCTTCCGTCCTATGTGATTTTCGAGATAACGGTACAAACCTTTGATCTGGTTGTACCTAGCACTATTATAGATAAAGGCGCATTTGTTAGTATTTTGTCTTCAACTACTTGTCAATATTTTGATTCTCCACCTCTTATGCCTGTTACCTAGAATTTTTTTGCTTTTAACAGAGGAACCAGTCAACCGTTAGGGATCCTTCCAAAGTTTCCCATCACTTTGGGAGGGAAAATCATCCATATAGATGTGATGGTTGTTCCTAGCCCCTTAGATTTCAATTTTATCTTGGGGCGTGAGTATACTTATGTCATGGGGGAAATTATCTCTTCCCTCTTTCGTGTGATCTATTTTCCACACAAAGGATGGTTCATGACCATCGATCAGCTTTCGTTCTTTGGTTTTGACGTGAAATCTGGTCCACCATCATCCCTTCTGCATCTTTATCCACCAGTTGTATATTCCCCGCCGTGGGTTAATTATGTTGCTACCTATCCCGTGCCCACATTCATTGATGGCGCCATTGTACATCGTGTTTTTGGGGCATTGGGTCCTAATTTTCAAGATATTATTCTCCCACTAGAGGCAAACTTCTTGGAAGCCATGACTTCTTATTCATCATGATGAAAGGTTGTCAAAGCACAGTTCATTTTCTTGCGTCAAGCTCCTTAAAAAATGAAACAAGCTCTTCGGAGCACAGTTTTTTTTCTTATGTCAAGCTCCTTAAAAAATGAAACATGGGCATCAGAGCACAGTTCGTTTTCTTGTGTCAAGCTCCTTAAAAAATGAAACAAGGTCATCGAAGCATAGTTTGTTTTCTTGTATCAAGCTCCTTAAAAAGTTAAACAAGGTTGTCAGAGCATAGTTTGTTTTATTGTGTCAAGCTCCTTAAAAAATGAAACAAGGTTGTCAGAGCAGAGTTCGTTTTTCTTGTGTCGAGCTCCTTAAAAAATGAAACAAGCTCTTTGGAGCACAGTTCGTTTTCTTATGTCAAGCTCCTTTAAAAATGAAACAAGCTTTCCATATCAGAGTTCGTTTTCTTGTGTTAAGCTCCTTAAAAAATGAAACAAGGTCTCATAAGGATAGTTCTTTTAATGTGTCAACCTCGTTAAAACAATGAAACACGTTCTCATTCAATTCGAGTCTTTGACAAGATCTCGTAAAATCCCAGTTGAGTCTTTCTCTTGATCTCGTAATTTGAACCTTCACTCCATTTATTATGGACTAAAGCTTGGGGGGCATGTACACCTCGAATTGAGTCACCATGCTGGGGGGCATGCCTATTTTTCAAGCATAGTTTATCTTTGTTTCAAGCTTGTGTAAAAATGAAACCAACTTCAAGAAGAGTTTCCTGATTTCAAGCTTGTGTAAAAATGAAACCATTCCCATTTTACCTCTTATGATTGCCATTTTATCAGCCTATTTTTTCCAAATGAGCCTTGGTTTTCTCAGTCCATCATCACTATCTACTTGGCCGATCATATGCCTTCACTTGCTTGTTTCACCCATTCTTGAGGAACTGCTACGGTGAGTGGTATTGTTAGCCAGCCTCTTGACCTTTACCTGTTCCAAGTAGTTCCACCATTACCAGAACCAGTAGCTACCCTTAATACCACTCATTCCTCCAGGAGGAGTCATATTTCAGCTCTTTTCTGACTCTCTAAAACTGAAAATATTGTTGATACTCTTGTCGTTTTGAACTCATTAATTTGGCTGCGAAACAATATCCACCCAGTGTATGTTTACCCCTTTTTCAGGCTAGGATAGATTATTTACGAAAAGGAATACCGTAGCCAATTGTGACTAAGAGGTTCTCTCAGACATAGTTTTCTACCTTTTAGGATTTGTGAGACTATTTACGAAAAGGGACTGCTGGAGTTTTCTTTTCCGCTATCTTTTCAAACTGTCTAAACATGAAAATACGTTGAGTTCTTCCTTTGTCAGACTCGTTAAAAACTGATGACATTATACTCCATCGTCATGATGTTACTTGAGTTCCTCCTTCCTAGGGCTCGTAAAATGTACTAGGTTGGATTTGTCCGAACGACAAACTTACATCGCAAGCACATGCTATCCCTTTCAAGCTTGTTTTCAAAAAATAATTGGGGTACTCGCCATAAATGGTGGGGGAAAATGGAACCAGATTGTAGTCGTGTTGGAAATATGTCGCTTTTGAACATGACACTTGTCTGCATTTGTGTCGGGTTGGGGACATCTCATCTCGTTATTTTTTTGTCTCCATGGGTTTGGGTAATCTCTTTTTATCGCTCATCTGCTCTTTGCCACATCACCATGACCTCAGATCCCTTGATGTAAAATACTTCCAAATCCAGTGTCATGCCGCCAATATGTTCAAGAGAAGTTTTCCTCTGAAGTTTTCAACCTCCCTCTGATTCTCTATTGGTCTTGATTCACAAACATCATATTCCTCTTTCTCGCATCAATGATGTGGGAAACATTATGGCCCACCATCAATCAAGGTCACTTCCTGTCAAATCCAACTCATTATCCAAGAAGTTGGTCTAGAGGCTCCCTTCAGGTACCTTGGAGCCTGCATGCCTCAATGGCAGGTTCTTTGCATTCGACACAAGGTCCACATCATTGGCCTTCGATCGACTGACTCTACGGGTGTTCGACGTCAGATCACTGTTCACATTTTGTGAATTGTACCTTTCGTACATTGAGATCCATTGTCATCATTGGTGGTTTATCTTGCGTCTATTAATGGCTTTCATCATTGGTTGGTAATCAGACAATTTTCTTGCATGTTCGACTTTAGCTCACATATTCTCATGCTCGAATTTGTACTTTGTTTAGGTCGAGATGGAGCGCAAGACCTTGGGTTTTTTCTGATGAAATCCAGATTGCAGATTCTTTGTGGATTATTATGGCTCATTATATGACTCTTTTTATTGGATGGTTGCGACCATACCTAAGTCTATTTGTTGATCCTTACTGTTGGATGGTTGTCTCCATACCTTGGATCTCATTGTTTATGTACTTTATTATGGATGGTTGTGCCCATACCACATGTCATATATCAGATGTATTAGTTTTATTTGTACTTGCATGTTTTTCAACAATAGTGTTTGGGTCGAACGCTTTCTCATAAAGCATACCACCCCTCCCTTTCTCTCGGACCTCATGTTTTAGGGGGCATCTGTTACACATCAATTTGTCATTGTCACTGCATGTTAGTATGAATCTTTTGTCGAAGTGTACGAAAAAAAACCACTTTAGCTACACATAACTTATAGCCCTAACATCAATTATGGCTGCCAATATCTTCAGATCTGCAGTTAATTGATCAAAACAAGTGCTGCAAAAAACCAGATATATGCATAAAGAGACATTAAGTAGTAAAAACAAGGTTTTGCTCCATACATCCAATAGACAAGACAAGAACAATGTTTTTGAAAGAATTTTTGTATTAAGGGTACCTGGGAGGAAAACAAGAAGGTGTTTCCAATTCTCCTCAATGGGATGGGTTCTTGGAAGTCCTCAGCACTTCAGATCTAGCATTTCTCTCTCTTGTTGGTGTAGAAAACCCAGACAAAGATAGAACTCAAAGGGAGCTCACACAGAAAATAATGGAAAATATGAAAATGATAATGGCTCAAAGTCAGACCAAGAGTTTAGATCCAGAGTGATCTAATAGGCAACAAAAGGTGAAGAATGGTAGGAAAAACCCTCCTATTTATAACAAAATATTGGGTCATTCTAGATCTTGGTGCATGATTAAAAATATGTTAACCAAATCTAGATCCACCTTTTATGGAATATTTTATTATATTTGTTGGAGGGAAAAAGTATTTGACTTGGGTCAAATCCCTTTATTTGTGAATAATAAATAAATAAATGATTTATTTATCATTTTAAGGAAGTGGTTGAAAGATGATCAAATAAATAATGATTTATTTAATTATTTATGGGTGATTTAGTCATATTTAACAAGGAATATTATTTAAATAAGATTTAAATAATTATTCCTAGAAAATAATAAGATAAATAAAGATTTACCTAATTAATTTCTTTGTTTTGGGTTAAACATGACCAGGAAAATCAAACAAATATAGGTTTGTTTAATATTTCCTTTTGGGGTTTCCTGTTTAGACCATAAACAACCTAATAAATGTGTTTTATTAAGTTATTTACATAGTGAAAGCAATTTTACTTAGGGTAAAATTGGTCTTACATGGTGTACTTGGGTCCAT
The DNA here is from genome assembly GCA_034641835.2 of Pinus albicaulis. Taxonomy (NCBI): domain Eukaryota; kingdom Viridiplantae; phylum Streptophyta; class Pinopsida; order Pinales; family Pinaceae; genus Pinus; species Pinus albicaulis. The sequence goes on from CM076572.1 coordinate 384,956,895, forward strand.
CTAATGACAGTAGGTTAGATGACCAAAAAATGGTGTAACAGATTGCCCCCCAGCGTGCGAGTGTTAGGAGCAAATCGTATGACCGAAGTACGTTGTAAGAACTCAATCACCAGACATCAAAAGGGAAGTCGGAGAGAGAGATGTAAGGTAGAATAATGTGCTGAAGAACTAGACCCTGAGGAGACGAGACTTACAGGTGCAACAAGTCTCTTTTTATGAGAGGGTACCTGTGCTAAAGGCGGCGGGGGAGGCATACCTATGCCCGCCAAGACAAAGTACAAAAGAATAGTGTGTCCAGTAAACAAGGGACCGAACCATAAAGTACAGCTGGCATAATCATGAGCCAGATAAAAATACAATGAGGAATCCCACATACATGCTGTGCCTGGGATAACAGCCAGGACTTGTACAATAATATCCGAGTACATGAGATACAAATACAACCCAAATGCCCCCTGTAAATGGGGAAGGGCTCACAAAATCTGACTGATACATGCAAATCAAAGAGGCGCTGCAAGTGGCTAAGGCCAACATCATCAAATATCTGGAGCTGCATCGAAGGTTGCAAGGAGGAGGTCATCCGGGCATGTGGGGGGCTACCTGCAGGGCCACCCCCTCATGAGGGTTGAGACATCTCACACACACCCAGGAATCATCAAGAGCTACTGATGTATCACTGAACCATCAAGTATACAGATCTCGATCATGCTGAAAGGAGCTGGAGTGGAGAAACAACCAAGTCAAAGGAAAATGAGAGATCCCTTTGCTTGATCCGAGGCACCGAACAAGAGTGGAAGCTGGAACCAAGGTACACCGCTCTCTAGACCTGTCTTCTAGAATGAAGGAGCTGATGTTGATAGAAGGAGGTCCACCATAGGTGAGGCAATGAGGGATCCTCAACTAAGGCATGAGAGAAAATGGTAGAGCGACGGACAGACTAATACCAATGATGATAATGAAATGGAGGGGACTGAGTAGCGAATGGATGACTTCCCTTGTTAGAGCATAAAGGGCATGAATGGCATGGCAGCGACTGACACAATATTATGAGGGATAGGGGATAGTGGGACTGAAGGCCATAATGTACGACACGAGAGAGGGACCAAGAAATGAAGGATGGAGGACTATAGCGGGATACAAAGGGACTCGAGATACACTCCATGAATGTAGTGATGACACAACTCGGATGCTCTAAACAAGGGTGACGTGATGGTGCTGCCACATAGTAAAGGTCCAATGGGGGACCATAAAACATGAGTACAAGATGGTATCTCATGACAAAAATCGACACGAACAAAGACAAGTATGGAGGCAAAGTGGTGCCCCAAGTACAAGTGTTGTAAGTGAGGAAATTCGATTTTGGGGGGAGGTGAAGTGACCCATCTTGGACAAAATGTGTCCCGGTGAAGTATCAAATCACAAAAAACTAACAGATACCCATTTGAGGGCTCAGTGATAGCTTTCCAACGGTGTAGAAGGTTTGTCAAACGAAGCTATGGTGTGGTCGCAGCAGGCGAAAGAAAAAACAAGGGTTCTCTTTTAATAAGGCAGTTTTCCCTCCAAATTCACTCATTTGCTAGTGTTGTTGTGGTGAATGTAGAGAGGAGAGAAGGCCCTAAATCTTGCGGCGAGCGTAGCGGACAAACCGACTGTTGGAATCGAGATCCGTCAGTTGCAGGTAAGAGGCCTAACCTTACTCTTTCATTTTGATGGATTGAAAGTTCAGATTAGGGCCCAAAATCTCAGGAACAGACCCTCTTTCACCTCTACGGCCGGGTCGCACTTTTTGGGCCAAAAACTGCGACCTGGGAAGCAGGTTTTGAGCAAAAAACTGCGACCTGTCCCAGGATTGGGCAAAAAAGTGCGACCTGGAGGATGAATGAGATTTCAGTGCTGTTTTAGGGCTGAGATTTGGGTTTTTGTGATTGGTTACAGTGTTTCCTATCTGTATACTGACAAAGATGATGTGTTTGTGCAGATATGGCAGATATACGGGTCAACTGGAGAGAGAGAGACCTGGGTACATTACGGTCAGAGATCCAAAAAGATCAAGGTGTCTGTCATGTATTGGCCAGGTTTGGGGTTCTAAAGTTTTTGGAGAACCCTTTGATGAGAGCAGGGGAGCCCTTGTTGGCCCGGATTGTCAGTTATTGGGATCCAGATCATGAGGTCTTTGTAGTCCAGGGGCACAGGATCGAATTGACAGTCCAGGATCTGTATTTCCTGACTGGTCTCCTGCCACTTGGGATGGTGGGAAATACACAGCCAGTGTTACAGCGGGGGCAGAACATCATGGAGTTTGTGGAGCGACATTGTCGACCGGGTCTGCAAGTCAAAGGGACTCGGATACCGATCGGGGACCTAGAGATATTAGAGACCCGTGCAGTGGCCGCAGCAGTGCTGTGAATCCTGGGCAACCAGGCGCTCCATCACATCACTGGGGGGCAGATGATGGTTGTGGAGAGTGTGTTGAGTGGGACCTACTATGGGTGGGCCCAAATGATGTTGGTGTCGTTAAAATGACAGCTGTCGCTTTGCAAGCGGCAAGTGAACCACGATTACTCGTATGGGACTTTGTTGTGCTCCTTCTTTTTTGAGAAGATCCTGACCTTACGACCTCCTATACAGCTCCCAGATGGGGGCCCGAGAGAGCCCAGGATGCGCCGGTGGGGGCGACTACTGTGCAGAGGAGGAGGAGGGGCGGTCGGACGAGTGTTTCGACCTGAGTTCTTTGCCCATTGGGATCATATGCCGTTATACATAGACGACTATCCCTATAGTGGGATGAGTTATTGTGGGGATCCGGACCTACCACTTCCGCCTGGCCGAGTATGGGGACCCGATGGTAAGTGACAAGTGACTACTCTTTTTTGGGCATGTTAAAGTTTTTGAATAGTAGATAGGGTACTGATTCATGTACTTTTGGTATGTAGATATAGCTCCGGTAAAACTGGTCAGATATATGGGACGGCCGGCAGCATCAGGATCTGCAGGCCCGAGTGGATTGAGAGCGGTGCATAATGAGGATGCAGCCGCCCTCCTGGAGGACATCCGCCGTAGATGCGAGAGGTTGCTGACCGGTGTTTTAGAGCGCGGGTGGCAAGACTTAGACGACCAGTACATAGAGCCATGTATTGTTTACCCTCGGAATGGCGGGGTGTCATGCAGCGCATGACGATGGCCGGTCAGGGGATACGTGATCTACAAGCTGCAGGAGCAGAGCCATTGGCTCGGGATCTTCCAGATAGTGATTAGGTGTGGGACAGGTGGTGCCCCCTAGTGTGTATGGAGGGACAGGTGCTGCCCCCTAGTTTTGAGTTTTTTGTAACATGCTATGGGCATGTCATATGTATCAGAGTAGATGGACTCTAAACACATTTTTTGCGACACAAATTATGGATATGCATCTTTTTTAATGATTATGAATGTTATTGTCTTGTATAAAATGCGTGTGATAAATGCCAATCTAGAACATGGTTTGCAATGCTATCTACATAGTGATTTTGTTCTCGAGGTACATGGTTGAAAGTTATGGTTTCAAACTCACGTATCAAGAGTTTCACTCGTAAATATCGTCTAAACAACACAGGATTATGCACACGATAGACACCATTTAGTTGCATGACAAGAAGTAGGGAATCTAAACGAACATGCAGATGGAGGATGCGATGAGAGAGGGCATCGACTAAAAGACCACGCACTGCATCATATTCGGCCTGATTATTGGTGGCAGGACCAATGCAGACCCCGTTTGAGAGAACGAGGGCATGCAAGGGGGTGAAAATGGCCCAACTTGCCGAGGTTAGATTCCGGGAGTAACGACTTGCACGATCGGCGTAACCGATATAGGGTGTGGACGTGAGGTCCTGCAGAATGGTGTTACAAGACAAAAAATGGGGGGAGGGGGAAGAATGACGGTAGCGTGAGTGTATAGTAGACATCGAGCGGAAACTGCGGGAGGGAGTGTGATGGGCAGGATGGCTATGACACATATACAAACTAGATGGTGGTATATGAGGGCTATAGGAGGTATGGCTGGGACTTGGGCTGTGGAGGTCAACATAGATACGGGTGGGGTTATCCCGTGTATGGGCTAGAAGGATGAGGTCATGGGTGGAAAAGGTTTCCAAGGGGGCATCCGGATGGGAAAATAGGGGGTGACGAGTGGAAGGGAAACCACATGACGCGGCAAAGCTACCTAAATCATCTGTATAGGAAGAAAGGCTAACATATGGATCGTCATGGGGAATGACAGAAGAATAGAGAAACAAATGATCAAATGATGTTGAGCCTAGGGTGGTCGCTAAAGGGGGATTGAGCGAAACAATAGGGGAGGATTCGCCAAAGGTCTCACATAGGATGATAGGTGGAGAGTGGTGGTAGTATACTCCGTCATCTGGACATCAGGTGTAACACTAAAATCCCTCGCCTTGCATATTGGAGGGTCTTTCCCATGACCTGTGAGTAGTGTCATCCACTGCAAACACCTTCCCTACATCCTTCTATACAAGAACATCATTTCTCCTGCAGAAGACTTTCTCAAAAAGCCCATAAAAACCCATGTTTTGGCATTGGCGCGGGTAGCCATTTCACCCCTCGTGCCAATGTGGAGAAATTACACTAGAGGCTACACCATCTGGCACTATGTCCCTTTGTTGTACCTCGGCCAGCCTTTTTGGGAATGTTTTTTTAACAAACTAGAGGCAGAAATTTCCTTCAACCACCTCTAAGATGAGTCACAAGAAGTGGTTAATTGGATGAGCCATGGATATCCATCTTTAGGTAGTGCTTTCCTCCTCTTATGGGACACTCCTAAAAGATAGGTCTCCCTTCCATGATTATAGGGATCCTAGCCTCTCCCTCTCCCCCTATAAACATGAGCTTTCTCCCATCATGAAAGCTAGCTAAACAAAGAGGATTATGTAGTTGAAATGCTGAAATTGGAGAACTAAGCCATAGTCGAATAACTGAGAAGGTAGATCAAGAAGGAAGTCCATCGAGAGGTCCCTTGTCTCGTCTAAATTCCCCGACGAGCTTTGAGGCATGCATCACCTGAGCCCCGCTAGAGGAGACCACAATGTCAAAGCATGGTTTTATCTCTTCTTTATACCTATTAATATAAGTGACTATTGTCTGTTTCCCGTCTTGCGTTTTTTTTGTATCAAATGCAATATGCTAGTCTTCTCTAACTGATTAGTAGATGTTGAATGGAATTAGTATATGGTATGTGGTTGCCATTTTCTGATCTCTATGCAGGTGTCCAAGTGCAATAGGCAGAAGGATTGTGACTTGTCTTCGATCAGGAACGAGTGACACTCATCATTACTACAGGCGTCGACGATAACTTTGGACCACATGTAGGCCATCTTATCACATCCTTTTTCATTCAAGTATCTAGGAACCTACACTCTAGCATGATTCCTTGTTTCTAGACCCACCCTAGGGATAGTGGGATTAGCTCTGTCTACAGAGGGGATTTACCTAAGTAACACAGGTGACAGAAGAAGTGTAGGTCACTCAACTAGATCCAGAATAAATTCCCGCTCCAACACCACAGCTCAACCTCGATCTCATACCCCTCGCAGAAGCTTTCTTTAAATTATTAGATGCTCACCATGAATTATACTTCCATGAGTTATATTTGTGGTTAAAACAAAAGCATATAGATAACCACGACCCTATCAGGTTTTGGGAATCTATGTTGCCTCTATTTGACTTTCCATGGACCCACTCTTTTCCTGATCTAATTTACTGGTGCCAAAAACAATATGATCCCATAAAAATATTAATGGTGGCTCAAAATGGAAACATTCTGATAACCATATCCCTAGAAACCATAAACGAAATGCTCCTCATTCCTTCATTTGATTCCCTATCGCCTTTTTCACCTTCTGCTCTCATGTACCTTTAACACATGCTAACCTTCCCTCAGAGAGCCTATATATTTGAGATATTCCTACTTGAGGATGCAGAGTTGCCCAAGAAAAATATACCATACTCATCCTCAATCTTTCCCAGAGCATCTAAGCACTTCATCTCACTTATTTCATACCTTTGAGGATACCCAAAAGACCAAAATCTTGATGAACCCATCATGGGGTTCTTATCCATTTTCAGTAAAGACAAGTCACCATTGTTCATGTATGATTACAGCCAATTCTTGGCTGAAAATATACATGAGAAAGTCATAAATTTTATATCACAGGGTGCGTTCAATTATACTTCTATAAATATTAACATGTTCCTTTTTCAATAGGTAGATATGTTGCCTATCCACTTTAGTAAGAAGGATGCACAAGGATTGAATCAATCAGTGATTCACTATATAGATTTGGTCAATGCTACATCAACAACAACTTCTTTTGAATAGTTCATAGACTCCTTCATGCACCTAGTGAGGCAGATTATTACAATTCAATTAGTACCCAGAATTGGAGAAGAAATTAAAAGGATCTTGCACCTCAGTGAGCAAGCAAAAACTAGTGATTGGTATCTATACAAAAAGTACATAGAAATTAGGGTATATGGCTATGAAACCCCACCATATAAGCTTCCAAAATATGTCCCTATGAGAGTATTCTCCTTAGATTATATCAGATAAATGATAAACATGGATGATCTACATTTTGTCTTAGGAAAGAGGAAAGCTTAGTTTAAGCTCAAGGCAAGGATTGGATCCTTAGTCTGCAATATCAAAGCAACTGGTGCTGAAGTAGATGCAATGTTAAAGAAAATTGGTTTCCAACCAAGTTTTACTTGGTCTTATGACACCCATGGAATTATTTATGATCTAAGAATTGAACTCAAGGAAACTTCCTACACTCATACCTCCAGAGCAGAAATAGAGAAACATATGAACCAATATGAATGGATTGAAGTCAGCCTTCAGGGAGCAGATGAAAAAATTATTTTAAATTCTAATGTATAGACTCGAGTTCCTGACAGTAAGCAGTAGAAAATATTCATATAAGAGCCTTAACATGCCAAAGAAATACTGAAGCAATTTATCTTGCAACACAAAAATCCAAAGCTTTCTTCGACCTTACTTTCAGAGGGAAAACAACCAGAGATTATAGATTTGGGAGACAATGAAGTTTCTATATCAAAAAGTGTTCCTAAAAATCATCCATCATCATCACCTCTTAGAGACCCTCTAGAGATTATCTAGCATTTAAATGCCATTTCATTTGAAGAAAAAAACATTTTCTCCAGATTCCTAGAGATCAATCATAAGAATGAGGCATTAAAATTTGATATTTTTAGTCAGTTTTGGAAGCAAACATCAAATTCCCAACACAAGCTTCTCACTTCCTTTGATAGTGAGAAAGGAAGAATAGAAATGGAATTTTTATAGTCGACAGTTCCTTTTCCAAAGACTCATGTTGAGTACAAAAATATTGTGTTCTCTTTTGATGCAAATCAGATCTATCCAATTGATCATATGGACATGCACAGACAGTCTAGGGAGATTTTATTATCAAAAATGACAACAACATCCATGTCACTCTATAAATTGAAATTTGCATTAGCAAATGTTCAATCTCAGCTGAATATTGAAAAGCTGTCTCCATTGGCCAAATACAACATATTGAAGTCTTTGGAGGACCTTGTAGTGAAAGTTGGGTATGTTCCAAAAAAATGCAAGCTAGTTAAGAAGATTATCGAAAAGAAGAATGCAGACATCTCTTCTATATACAAACAACTCAAGTTACCCTCAACTGAAGATCCATAGACAAAGGAGATTGCAAAGAATGAATACAACAAAGAGGAGATTTTGAAACTGATCATTGATCAAAATATTCCAGTTAGAAGGATGGAAGAACAGATTGAAGAACTATTGAAAGAGAAATCAGCAACTCAAGTGGCTACTGATCCTAATACAGTAGAACAAACATCTTCTGCAAGTACAGAGCTTTCAACATCCTTGACAACAACTGATACAACAAACTTGGAGGAGGATTTGGCTATTCAGAAGTAGGAACATGAGAAGTTACAAGAGAGGTTTCAAATTCTAGAATCACAGAAGATTATTAATGATAACTTATACATGGAGGAATTGCAAAAGTATCATAAGTTGGGACTTAAGGTGAAATAACTAGAAAGTGAATCTTTAATGGTAGGAACATTGAATGAAGTGAAACAAAACATTTGGGAAGATATCAACAATTCTATGACAGAGGTATGGCCATCCATACATATTATATTTGAATAGTAAAAGCTCATCACCAGGTGCAAATCAGCCATAGAAGAGCAGAAATAACATCTCAAGAAAAATCCAAGTGAAACCACTGAGATGATCAAGGTTATAAACTCAAAGAATAGAGAATAGTTGGAAAAAATCAACATACTGGATAGAATTGCAACAATATTGGAGATCAAGAAGGCTTTACAAAAGAGAAATTTAATCAACCAAATACAAAAAAAATGTGAAGCTTTGAATACTGTTGTTCAGAGATTTAATACAAAATTTAATTTCTTGGATCATAAAGGACTACCAAGATTGGTTGTATCAGATGATAAGTTGATTAAATTAGAAGATAACTGTAAAACGTTATATACTATTACAGTAGATAAATCCAAATTTGTAGGTATTAAAGGACAGGTTATGAGAAAAGAATTCTTATAAGCTTTGCAGTTTGATTTTATCATTCAACATGAAATCAAATAATCATTCATTCAGAGGCCTACTTTCGACAAGTATAAAGAGGTAGATGAAATTTTCAGAAATATGATGAGTGTAGAAATCCCAAGTCAAGACCAATTGGATAAATTTTGTGACACCATCGAGTAAAAGCATGATTTTTACAGCATGCTAGCACAACATATTTTCAATGTTCCAATCATCAACAACTTCCATAAAAAGGGGCCAAGTCATCAATAACTTCCATGAAAACAGAGAACTTCATCTATTTTTTTCCTTCTTCTATTCTTCTCTATTTTATTATTGTAATCAGTTAATATATTTCCAAGTTTTAGAAACTAGTATAAATAACTCTCATTTTGATTTATTAAGGGTTGCACCATTGTATAAGTGAATTTTTGTAAGTATAATTGTACAACGATCATCAATAATAGAAGAAGGATTTTGAATTTGTCTCTTACATCTTTGTTCCCTCTATGAGTTTTTCCAGTTTACATTACATTTTGTCTCTTCATATGTTTAATTTTTATCAGGATAATCAGGTGAGATTAACTGTGTTTCAGTATCTTATAATTCCTCCTGAAGTTATTATCAATATAAATAATTATTTAATAAAAAAATTTATGATGTAAGTCCCTTTAATTTATAAATTGTCAACATCTTGATAAAGTTAAATTTATTTTGTTGAACTTTTAGAAATTGTTTAAAGATTTTCAATCTTATGATTAATTAAAGAATTCAATCTGAATATTTGATAATGATATCTTCTTACATAAGTCTACTTATCAATTTGTAAAATCTTAATCACTGTGTGAGATAAACAAGCAACCCTTACTTATATTTTCTGATATTATATGAAATATTTAATCAATAACTGTTTGCATTAAGTTATCTAATATGTTGGTCCTCCAAAATCTCAAAACACAACAAAACATTATAGATGATTTGGTATAATTATTGACCAAAATTATCTCAAAGGACAACAAGTCCTCTTATAAATATGCAGGAAGTAATCATGGACAGCATGAGGAGATGCTCTTCAATTCTTGAAGAGTTGTTGCTATTTATTTATCCACATGGTATTTGGTTGTTTATTTTCTTCCTTCACTGGTTTTCTGCTAGGTTATCTTTTTTTCTTCTCTTGCTATTTTTTCATTGAATAACAGGGCTGCAAGCAGTCTGTTGAAAAATGGGAAAGGTTATGACATGTCTGGCACTCTGTGGCCAAGATATGAAGCAAGAGGATCAAATCTCCTACTTCTCATGAAAAATGTATACCTTTCATGCAATGTGATTCTCCTCCATTGGTTAAATATATAGTCAGATTCCTTACGGCCAAATAGGTCACATGAATAGAAATAAACATAAAAATAATGTTTATACCTATTGGAGAACCTCCTTGGTTGCTTACATTACTGCAACCTATGATGATTAGTTCTATACATTTTTCTCTTGCAGTTGGATGCAACATGTACAAGCTGGTGGAATTTGTAACGTTCTACCTTATCCACAAAAGGAACAAAAGGAATTTTATTCATTTGAAACTTTACATGCCTACAACGATCCTCTCTAGGTGAAAATTATTTTCTGAATGTAGGTGTTCCCTGAGGTTTTCTATTCTGTTGTTGTTGGTTCTGTTGGTTGATCTGCTTCCGATTTCTTTATTTTCTAGTCTTCTTTCTAGAATTATTTGCCACATTTACTTTTGAATCTACTTATGTGCTTTTACCTGCATGAAAACTATACTCACCCTTTTTAAATCCAAGACCAGATTTATCTGATGGCGATTTGTGGATCTCAAGCAAACTATCCAAGGAAATAGTGCTCTTATCCATCTTCTGTTGCTTTCTTAGGTACACAACTTTAGCTTCTAATCTCTTTGCCTGAAATTCATTCTCTTGGTGCTTCTTCCTCATACATTCCTCAACTCTTTCCAATTCTACCAATTTAACATTTAAGCTGATGATCTCTTCCCTTGAGCTTGGCCTCCTTATAATCACAATTCTGCAATAATTTTTCTTGATCCTTGCATGCATCAGTTAGTCTAGAAATCTCACCTACAAGAACCTTAATACCATTCTCATCTTCACTAGGAACTTCACCATGAGATAAATTTGAATCATAAAAATTATAACTTAATAGAAAATAATTAATATTTATACCTTTTGATTCATGATTTTTTAATTTTTTCCCATTATTTGTTGAACCACTTACACTAGGAAGATGATATTGTAGTTGAGCTTCTTGTTTTTGAAGGCCTTTATTTTTTATGGGATTGTTTCCTCTTTTTCTTGGCCATAATCCCATGAATTACTCTCCACCAATCAAGCTACAATCAAGATCCCATAATTTGATACCAATTTTTAGAAACCTCTGAGCACTACTAGTGGGGGGGGGGGTGAATCAGTAGTGCATATTATTAACAATTTTCACCAATTTAAAATTCTCTACTAGATAACATATATATTAACCAGAAAAATATTAGATTGTCTCATAAACATAAACCATATATGCATCTAAAAAAATATAACCATGAGAGCAACAATAAACAACTCATCAAAACATATCCACAAAAGAAGACATAAGATATCTGGTGGAAAACACTTCTCTGTGAAAAAAACCACCCTTGTTGTTGTCATGTCACTCTGAATCTTATATTAACCAAAAAATGTCTTTTACATAGATTTTTTAACTCCCATCATCTAGGAGAATTGACCTCAAATACAATCAGTTGAGTCCCATCATCCAAGAGACTGGATTCTACTGATCCTCTCATAAGGAAATGTTCTCACACAAATATATAGACTACCATCCGCTAAAACCCACCACAATAAATGATCATTTCCTAAATTTGATTGGAATAGCCAATTCTAATTGGATGGATAAATTGTTCCTTTAGCTCAAACATGAAAATCATTGCTCCACTCTCATGAAGTCACTTCTCCTATACACTATGTGGACATTTGTTCATAAATTTTCTTACTAGATCCCAAGACACTCTACTCAACTTTGATTCAACTCTACAATATGATCTTCCGAAACAAGACACCATCAACAAAAGTAAAAACTCCACAAAAAATATACTCTCCACAAAAGAAAATAGTGGCCACAATCTATCCAATAACAACAGAACAATACTATCACTAGCAGACAAAATTAATCTCACACTTAACCATAACATCAAACCCTCACTGAAAAATGTGTTTACTACATAATACAATTATTAGCATAATATATAATGGTTATCTTCAAAATTAACTAGAAACACCTACAAAAAAAAGTTCGAGTCACCAAATCAGATCTGTACCAAAATTTCCATCTCTACAAAAAACTCTTCTACAACTCTCTGAATCTATGATCAACAATATGATTTTTGAATCAATACAATGCTTCAGCAAATATATCTACTCATTTATTTTCCATAAATACTCATACAATAAAGAATCTATGATCTCAAGTAACTATTAATAATTTTCCCTCTATGAAACCTTCTCTCGCTCACGCTACCACTCATCCAACCTCACTCAGCTCAAAAGAGAAGAATATAAAACATGTAAGGATAAATTCACTTTTGGACAAGGATCAAGAGTGAAAAAATTTGATAGAATACAACCATATTGATCATTAATTGTGCACTAAATGTGTTCACACCCATCAGAGGATGTAATAAACCCATTTCAACCTTATCTAATTAATATGGAATATTTTGGGAATTTCCATGTTGAAAAAAATCCAATGTGTGCCAGGAATCTAGCAAAATTTTCAACAAAAAACAAAAAATTAGTTGATTAGGATTGTAATGACATGAACACTCTTGTCTCCATTTTTCTTAAGCCTTTCAACCATATGCACAATCCTGCATGGGTGCGGTTGGGGAAGAGGATCAGGAAGCACCAATCAAAACACCTAAGAACCTACTCAAACTTCTTCTAGAGTTTGATAAGCCTTCTTAGGACGTCTAGAAGCCACTTTCACCTTTGCATGACTTTCCCAAATCATTTCTACATCACCATCATCATCACAAGTCAAACTAGGTTAATATGGGTACCAAACAACAACCATACTAACACCTGGGAAATCAACCTGATCCACAAATGCCTACACAAGTTGCATGACATCTAGACACCACTATATCATCTCAACATTATCATTATCATCATCATGGGGAAAAACCATTACTATACCAAGTCATCTCCTTGAGAATAAGCATGAATACCTAGATGAAGAGCAAGTATGTCAACTCAGCAAGCAAGTGGGCCAACTTAAAAACATTGATCATCTAAGCAACCATCTCCAACACATGTACCAGTAATATCTACCTATAGAAGCATTAACAAAGCGTCATAACATGTTATGTAATCATATTTTCTTGGCCTCTAGTTCTTGCACTAGGCCATGAGCACCACCAACATATGAGGAACAATCAACCGCACCAATGTCATCATCTGACCATCATGAGTGTGACATCATAAGTTTTAAATCAATGCCAACACAATCAGCTCAATGTCAAGGAAACCAGCTACAATCATACTACAATAATGTCATCAATGCACAAGCTAGTATACGTAGGTTTGAAATAAATGAAAAATTGAGGTAGTTTCCATCATGAAACCAATGCATCATCATCTAGTTGCACACAGGAACACCATAATTCAAAAAAAAAATCCCATACATCTCTGGTAATAATCCTTTAAAAAATAATCATTAAAAGTTTGTAATCAATTAAAATAGCATTTGCATTAAACACCAAACTCTCCCATGGAATCACAAAACTAGTTCATGAACCACCTCACGGATTGGTTCATTTTAGTAGACGTAAATTCCATAAGGACATGTCAAACTAAGAGAATGAGGAAAATTCCATTACAATTTTTTTGGTTTTAAGTGCATGCAAACTAAAAAATAGAAAAACAGGGAGTGCTTATAGGTATGAGTAAGAGGAGGACATTTTGTAGACACTTAGGCATTTGGTTTACCCTGCTCTTTCAAATTTTCCACATCTTTTTGTGCTTATTTTTCCCATTTAAATCCATTGATTTCATTCTACACATCTGCAATGCTGCAACTACAAATATTTATTTCCTTTCTTTTTTGTGTTTGTGTGAATTCTAGTCGCAAGCATACGAAAAAATATCACTTTAGTTTTGCATGAAAAATTTCCCTAACATCCAAGATGGATGTCAATTTCCTTAGATCTACAATTAGTGATCAGAATAAATGATATATAAATCCAAACATATGCATCTAAATACATTAAATAGTAAATAAAAGCAAGAGTTGCTCCATGCATCCAATGAACAAGACAAGAATATTTTTAAAGAATTTTTGTATTTATGACACCTGGGAAGGGAACATAGAAATATGTTACTAGTCCCCCTCAATGGGATGGGTTCTTGTATGTCCTCAACACTTAAAATCTAAGATATCTCTCTCTTGATGGTGTGGAAAGCCCATACAAAAATGGAACTCAAGGGGAGCTCACAAGGAAAAGGTAGAAAAATATGACAATGATGGAGGATGAAAGTCAGACCAAAAGTATGGATCCAGAGTGATTTATAGGCAACAAAAGGTAGTGACTAAATGGAAAAACCCTTCTATTTATAACAAAATATTGAGTTAGTATAGATATTGGTGCATAATTAAAATATTATTAACCAAATATAGATCCAAATTTTACGGAATATTTTATTATTTTTGTTGGAGGGAAAAAGAATTTGAATTTGTCAAATCCCTTTATTTGTTAATAATAAATAAATAAATGATTGATTTATTATTTTAAGAATATGGTTAAGTAATAATTAAATAAATAATGATTTATTCAATTATTTATAAATGATTTAGTCAAATTTAACAAGGAATATTATTTAAATAATGTTTTTAAATAATTATTCCGAGAACCCTGGATGCGGGTGGGCAATGACGTGATGCAGGTGATGATCGGGCAGGAGCGCGTGTGGCAAGCCCACTGGCCTACTTGCGGAAAGCATTTATTCACTCTCAGAACAATTAATATGATGAGCCGTCGCCCTACGCGGCATTTACGCCGGTAGGGAGGCCGAGAAACCATGAATTTCAATATGAATCCTCTCGATCCTTCATCCCATTCCTTAGTCGAACGCTTTGGTGTTTTGATCTGTAATTGTGGTCATTTGCAGGTCCCCATGTCTATGCAACTTTTTCCAGTGGGTTCAAACTGCTCGTCGGAAGCTGAAGTGCACAGCCTTCGCACTACAGTTGGAAGGCACTGCCATCTGGCCTGTTGTATAAGTTTTATCCCCGGCTTCCATTTTTCGCACAGCCCTTTATGTGCTCTGCACCCTGCCCCTCTGTCTGGCCCTTGCTTTTCCCCCCCGCCTCTGGTTCACCCTGTCTATTCCGCCTTTTCACACGATTCCAGGGCCGCTATGCCAAGATTGAGGCATCATTTAAGATGTCGCAGGGGAGGTTCCAGGCGTCGTCGCTCCCCCTCCTCTCCCTCGCCCTCTTCTCGCAGCCACAATGATAGTCCTCCCCGCCATCGAGCGTGTCTTTTTCCTCCCACCCCGCAACATGATGCCCTTGCCTCTAACCAACTGGCTGAACCTCGACCTGCCACTGCTACCTCAATTCGGAATCCATCAACCGCTGTCTTTCATTACCAATGCAGCTCTTCCCACCCCCTGTTCATTGCAACGGTTACATTTTCTTGTAAAGAGATTCTCGAGGCTGCTCCTGCCCCCACGCCCTTTGCTCTCCCTGGTAATTCGCAGGCCTGACCCTCTATTCAGTCGGTCTGTCAGCAGGTGGACAAAGGTTCTTCTCGCAGGACGGGTGACTACAGCTCAAGCTTACTCCAGGACATTGGGACGCAATCAGGCGAGCGTGAGACAGGGGAAGCTACCACTCAAAATGCATCGGTGCCGGATGACGTAGAGGAAGGTTGGTGCCGAATTGTAGAGGAATCACCCTCGGGTGACTATGGACTCTAGTCTTCCTGATTTTCTGTTTATCATGTCTAGTCCATTAAGAATTTTGCTGGTTCTAATATCAATGAGCTTCTGCTTGTTCAAACTGGTTTTTCATGTCAAATTTGTTCTAAACCTATGTATGGGTCGGTTTTCCCAGATAGGCGGCTCAGGTTTTTGGTTATGTTTTGTTAAGTCACGGCTGGTTTCCTCTCACGAGGCAGCCTTCAAAAATTTCTCGGGCTGGTTTCCCCTTGCGGGTGGCCCTATCTTTGCTATTTTGCTGACTGTCTGGTGCCTTGATTCCTTGAACTCCATGTACCATATGTTACAGTAATAGATTTAAGCTTACTTAGAAAAAAAAAAATTTATTCCGAGAAAATAATAAGATAAATAATGATTTATCTAATTAATTTTCATGTTTTGGGTTAAATATGACCAGGAATATTAATTAAACTGTGGTTTAATTAATCATCCCTTGAGGAAAATCAAACAAATAAGGATTTATTCAATTATTCCTCATGGGGTTTCCTATTTAGACCATAAACAACTTAATAAATTATTGATTACTAAGTTATTTTTCATAGTGAAAGAAATTTTACTGGGGTAAAATTGGTCTTACATGGTGTACTTTGGTCCATCTAATAGTAACAAGTTAGACGACCAAAAATTGGTGTAACATTGTGCCTGGGTTCCAACTACTCTCTTGAAGAATCGTAGGAAGGAAGTGCTCTAATTATAACTTCTTTCTTCTGAAAGGCATATGATATCATTTTTTCACTTCCACAAACTCTAAAAAATTGTGCCATGGAGCCCAATTTTTGAGCCCTCTTAATTTCATTAACATAACTCTCTAATGTGACAGAGGATGGAGTAGTAACAGGCTGAGAATATTCTATTCTTTTTTTGCCTATGAAAACTCATTTTATATTATCAAGCCGAGAACGATGAGTATAGTTGCATTTATATTCTTCAATGGATTTTTTTTTTATGCAATTGAATGGAAATGGAACCAGTATGATTGGATGCTTTATTTTTGATAATCGATGCCCAATTTCAGAGTAATGTTGTGTACATAGTCTCCTAGAATGGATATTGTAAAACGATTGTTTCCATCTCCACCTCAATAATGGTCTCCAATTTTCAATAAACCCATCTCCACAATTAGAACCTTTTCCATTTGGTTTTGTTTTACCACTCAATTTCCTACCAGTTGGCCTATCATTCTCTCCCTGCTTGCCATTTTCCCTCTTCCTAGGCTTGTTCTAGAATCAACAAGGTGGGTGGAGAAAATATATCCTTTTTCATGTGCTAATAATTTTTAAATATCTCCCAACCCTTGGATAATCATTAGTTGCATCCCTACTCCCTATTCATGGCACCTTATGACTGCAAGCATATCCTAATTCTCAAGTCTCAACTAAATTATATGCACCTTATGAATCCCACTCTCAAAATAACCTTATATCCTACCTCGTATAAAAAATCCTATGCTTATCTAATACCTTGGTTATTTTAGTATGAGTTATATCATGCTCCATATACCAAGACTTATGTTTATCTAATGTATTTAAAGTCCTCTTTCAAAAGTAAAAATCCATGAGTTAGAAGGGGGTGTAATTAATAATTATAAGTATCTTCCTTAAAGAAGGACCATTATGTTGATAATTGAGGCTTAATTAATCAACATTCAGCCAATGGTTAATGTTTTGATCAATTAGTACCTAGTTGTTTATATTTGTAGGAATAATATATTTATGGTACTCCACATGTATACAAGGATATTTAATAAGTGTTTACCATAATCACGTGAATGCAACCTCAACATGTACACCAAGATGACAAAAAATATCTACCATATCTATACAAATTCAATGTGACTGTTGAAATATTTACATTATATAAATGGATGTACTACTATATGGACCATTAGCGCCATATATACATATTTACGTCATGACTGGGGTCATTAAAACCCCTCCTCCTTGAGGGGATCACCATCCTCAGTTTTCTATAAGCATATCCAAAATAAACACATGCTTCAAAACTAAGCACACCTAATATATAGCTTTATAAACATAGCTTTGTATAGAATCTACAAATACATTTTATTTTGGGAATATTCATACATCATCCTATAAATACCATTGTAAACACAAAGCCTTATGCCCAACAATTAGGCATAAAATATCTCAGTCAAATATTCTTTAAAAATTCAATTATTAAGACATATATTCATTGAAATTGATGATCAATGGATGATATGATGTGTTTATGGTAGTTTTACTAGAATCAATTTTTTTTCAGCAAATATGTTGACCCAGAACGTCCATCTTAGTTATAATATTTTGCATGAAAGAAAAATTTATATTTTATAAGCTAAATGTCATCAATAAACATCTATAATCAGTTTCCAAGTCAATTTCCATGGAGTCCTAACACTTCAATGCACAACAATATATAGGATATGTTAATATAGGAGAATGAATTGAGTGATAAGCTTCATCTCCTATAGATCCAAAATATTTTCGAAATAAAAGATAAAAAAATTGAATGGTATTAGGCACAACGGATCTCTGATTATACTTGTACAAAATTTTATAATGCTAAAGAAAAACATCTCAAATACATAACACAACTAAACCATGATAATTGGAAATTGTGAGCAGTCTGTGTGGACCTCCCACTATAATACCTCGATATTTAGTATTAGTTCATTTTTTTTTTTGTTAACTATTATCACTCCCCCCTACTTCCTAAGGCTAAGAATGGAGCTAAAGGAATGTAACCACAGATCAACCTTTAGGTCAGATAGTTAGCGCTACCAATTCCATAGAAGGATCTCTCAATGTCACTTTGTAATATTCAAAATTAGGAAAAGCAACAATATGGAAGACAAAAATGGAAATAATAGCAGTCAATATCAATAGACCGAGATGTGAGATAAATGTAGAGCCATCTTATTAAACATAGAAGAAATAATGGCCATAAAATATTGAGGATCAAGTCATTCAAGCAATACAACACAGGCCTCTGATAATCACATAGACAAATACATGAATAATTGTTGCTACAAATTTCGGAAGATCAATACAGCGCAGTCCTAGTGGAAATAGTTGCAGATTGAAACATATTGATATAGGACACTGATATGTGCCTCAAGAGATGCTGAAAATAAATATCAAGGCTCTCAAACACCTTTACAAGACAACCCAGAAAGGGTTTCTAGAAATACACAAATATCAGAATGCCAGAATGTATCCCTAAGGCTGAATAAGATCTGCAAATGGAAACCTAAAGGAGGTGACTAAAACTGATGTATAATGGTGTGGAATTCCTCCAATGGACTGTCCAAGTGAAAGGTCGATCCCTTCACTAATAAACAAACACTCTAAATGATGCATTGAATCCTCCACTGCAAATGCTCACTAATATAACGCAATCTGTGAGGGAAATTGCAATGTAGGAGATGCTAATAACTTGGCCTGGTGAAAATATAGGAAATGATGCCCAAGGACCTCCCTTTCTAGCCTCCTAATGTAAATAATGCTTCCTCCACTGAAAGCAAGCTCAGAAAATGGCCCTGTAAACCCTCCACTACTTCTACCTTGAAAAACAACACAACCTTGGAAGAAATTTCTCTACAGAATAAGATTGAAGCTTGGCCTGATGCCACAATGTGGAAATGCATCTCAATAACCTCTCCTGATTGGGCATTCAAAGTCCCTTGAGGATGAGGGTGGGGTTCCCGCTCGGGAATACCCTTGTGCTAAACAGCACAACAGTCTCCACTAAACAGTTGAAGAGTGCAAGAAGTCATACAGACCAAAAACATAATAATAATCAACATGCCTTTCTATGGCTTCCTTCCCCTCATTATATGCATTGTGAGACCTCTCACCTTGGGCCCCACTCATTAAAGCCACTACTCTCATGGATACTTCCTCCCATTAATATTGTGCTTTCTCTCATTGATTATCCACTCCCTCCATACTAGTGATGTTGATTTGGTCAAACTTGACCCCATCTAGATGCTCCGGCCCCTGTTCACACATGAGGGTGCTTTATCCAGCTACTAATATGATATCCATTCACATTAGGAGTGATTTTATTTCTACTAAGGATATTTATGGGTCTCCCTACCCTCTTATTCCTTTATCTAAGTGATAAAAACAAAATTTAATATTCCAACTAGCTGAAAGATAATTTGGAATATTACAGTCCTCCCCTCCCAAATGTTGATTATCATCAAGAAATTGTAAAGGTGAGTGCTGCAAAACATCTCCTCCTTCCCTTGTGACACCTCCAAATGATAAGCTCCCTTAATGAACCAACTTTCCTCCAATCAATCCATCCCTGAAATTCTCCTCCCAAGTGCTCATGAGATGCTCCTCCTAGGTGCTCAAGTTAATCAAATGGCTCACCTCATAAGGAAACAAGAGATCTAATGTAGAAACCATATACTGAATAATGTCCCCCCTAAATAACGAGGCATAAAAGGTGTGGAGAATCTAATTCCCAAGGGGAAAATCCAGTAGATATGCCATCCCTCCAATCATTCCAACACCAATGATAAGAACATCATCAACATATGGGATCAAAACCAAGGATGAACTAGCTGCCATATGAAATATTGAAGGAGTATAATAGTCCCTCAAGTGGAACCAACACAGTATTACTCCTGACTACCTCTGAATATGGTATGATAAGTGGTTTCCCAACCACTTTCTTTCTACCCCAATCCTCTCACATGCCTAGATAAGGTGAATGATGTATGGTTTCAACTGATTACACCCTAAGTAAGATATCATCTCCCCAAAATATCCTAGGGAGTGGCCATTCTCATCAGTGCTTATGGCTCCAATCGGACCAAGAAGTCTATAGAAAAGAGTGCCCACTTTTGGAGAAATGAACTGTACATGGATGCCAAGGAAATATAAATACTCATTTAGTGGATCATTATGCACAAATACACAATCTTTTCCATGTACCTTGAACAAGCTGGTGAAGTGGCTCATAGATGGCTCCCCACATTCCTATTGGAAAAGGAAGTGGTTGTGATAACTCCGCTAAGGATTTGTGTCTCTCCTCCATCTCCAAAAAACCCATGCATCTCTTGATATGCTGGTGCATCTCCTCTATAAATCCTTCCCAAGTGAATCCCTCCATGATAGTACGGTATGCTCTCATGAAATCAATGTGGCTCGAGAGAAAAACATCATATGCTGCATGTAGAAGCTTCTCCTTGATCTTAGAATCTCTATTCAAGAAGATCCTATTCTGAAAATAGATAACCCCATCTCTCATTGCATATCTCTCATCTGACAACTGACCATTAAGTACTCAGCATGTGAAGAGATCCTTGGAGTATTCCACCAATATCTCGGATCTCCAATAAGGATATATACTCAATAATGACATTGCTGCTAGTCTATAATGTAAAGCACATGTCATGTGGTTTCCCTCTTCTTTGACATCTCCCATCCCAATGTCATATGACTGGATGATGCTATTCTGCCTCTTTTGCCCCTCTTGCAACTACTCCTACTCAAGTAAAGGTTGAAGTTTTTCGAGGTTAGCCTTCCATAGGAAGCTATCACCAATCCAAAACCTTCTGAGTTTGGCCAATGTATGTATGAGTGTCCACCACCCTCTACCATATGTGGAAGATTCCTCCCTATGTGGAAGTATCTTTTGGTTCTCCAAAGCCATGGAGTGGTCTCCTTGCACCATAATTGTGCCATCATCCATCCCTGAAACATCTTCTCTTAGTGCAAGGTGTTTGCTGAGAGTTGGTAATACTAATATTGGAAGAATTTCTCCCTCATCCTTGAGCCTACCTAAGACTCTCTGCATTGTGCCAAGTCCTCCCAAGGTCCTCACCCCTCCTGGATCTATGAGTAGTGTAACCTGTTGTGCAATGTTTCCCATCAACTCCTGGTCCGGTGGCCTCCTTGGTGGAATACCTCTAAATAGTAATGTGCCATGGGCCAAGTTTAAGTACATAAATGAATGGATTGTTAGGTCCTTTCTCCCATTCCACAAAAATAGCTCTATATTCTATGTGGAACTTTTCTGAGAGGGATAAGTGTGCATGCCCCTAATCACCTAATGCTTACCACTCTTTTTATCTGTCCATTCCATCTGTAAAGTCTCCCAATTTGTGGTGACCTTCCCCAAAGTAATCAACCACTCCACACCCAATATCACATTGGTGTCATGGATGTCAACCACAAAGAAGTGATCAGTCAAGGTATATGTTCCCATGGTGACAAATAATGCTAGAACATACTGCATTCAGCGCATGGTTATAGCTCCTGAGACCAAAACTAAAAATCCCTCAAAGTAATCAGTGGGTATTTCCCTCCTTTGCACTAATTTGGAATCAATAAAATAGTGGGTAGCCCCACTGTCAATCAACACTGATACCCTTTGATCTTGAATAAAACCTCAAACTCTCAAATTCAAGTACTTGGGTACTCCCCGAAAAGATGAAAGGGGACCTCCTATTGGATAAAATGCCCCATTCCCACCTCCTAGTGGTGGTGGATCCTCTCCTGCTATCCCAATGCTGTGACCCCCTTCTAGTTCATCTTCTTCCTCCTCTTCATCATCAGAGAATACATCTATATACTGTGGCTTCCCTATTGTAAATCTATGTCCGAGTGCCCATGATTCTTGGCATGTGAAGCAAAGCTTCCTTCTCCTCAATTCTCTTTGGACATCATCACTAAGAGGTAATTTGTTTTGGATATCCTTTGAAGGAGAAGCCTTCACATATTTTCCCTTTGATGGAAAAGTGGGCTTTGGATGAAATGGTTCCTTTGCCCTTTGCAAGGAATCTTGTAGATCTCTAAAACTTTCAACAACATTTTGAAGGTTAGTTGGCTTGGTTGATTTAACCAACCCATGTAGAGGCTCTGCTAGTCCATCAATAAACATATAGACCCTCCTAGTTGCAGATAAATCAGGAACCATAACAGAAAGTTTTAAAGATTAAAAAATTTAAGTTTCTAGATTACCTGAATTTTTGAGCTTAGATAGCTCCATAAAAGGTGCCTCCGGATCTCTTTGATTAAACCTCTCCACCAACCTCTAGGTGAATTTTGAATATGCAGTCACATTGGCATGCCCAAATGTAGGAAGACCATGAAAACACCAATCATGTGCCTCACCCTCAAAGTGCAGTGTTTCTATTTTGATGGCTTCCATATCTGGTACTTGGTTCAACTGGAATTATATGTCTAGCTTCTCTACCCAAGAGTTGGTTGTGCATTTGGATGACCCATCAAAACCGAGCAAGAAGAATCTACCCATAGTTCGGTGAGGATCACTGTTTTGTATCAATCCTCCGCCTCTATTGTGATGTTGGGGTATCCTGCTGTCCTTTACTTGAAAAAGCTCCTGAAATCTCAAATGATATTTTAATCTCTGAGATTGAGACTCATACTCAAGAAATTAATCTTCAAGATTTTCTTGTTCTTGAAAATCTCCATTTCCCACTGCTAAGAATGTAGGCATAGTGGAGTGTTGGGAAACCTGCTACTTCACTGGTTGATCATGCCAGTGATGTGAAATAATAGATCCTTCTCCATGTAGAAACCATTTAGAGTATTCCTTGTGTCTATCCATCCTCATCTCCTTGATTTTTATTGCAATATCTTGCATGGTTTGAAGAAGAATCTTAGGAAACTCCTTATCATCCTCCTCTCCTGATATGAGAGTTTTTCCCTTGTCTTCTCTATTATCTTTATAATCATATCTTTGGCTTCTATTGAGATACCTCTTCTCTCTTTATGTGAGAATCTCTCCTTATTTTGATGACATATTGGTTGAAATACACATGCTGAGCCAAGATTATGCTCTGATACCATTGTAATATTCCAAATTAGGAAAAGCAGCAATATGGAACACAAAAATGGAAATAATATTAGTGAATATCAATAGTCTAATATGTGAGATAAATGTAGACCATATTATTAAACATAGCATCAATAATGGGCATAAAATCTTGAGGATCATGTCACTCAAGCAATACAACACAAGCCTCCAATAATTACATCGACAAATACATGAATAGTTGATGCTCTACAAATGACGGAAGGTCAATAAAAAGTAGTAGTAATGGACATATTTGTAGCTAGAAACATACAATGATATGGGAAATTGATATGTTCCTTAGGATATGTCCAAAAGAAATATCAAGGCTCTCAAACACCTTTCGAAGACAACCCAGAAAGGGTTTCTAGAAATACCCAAAATATCAAAATGTCAGAATGAAGCCTTAGGGCTGAATAATCTCTACAAATGGACACCTAAAAAGAGGTGACTTAAACTCATGTAGAATGGTTTGGAACTCCTCCAATGGAATCTCCAAGTGAAAGGCTGATCCCTTCATTTAGAAACAAACACTCCAAATGATGCACCAAATCCTCCATTGCAAATGCTTACTAATATAACGCAGGCTATGAGGGAAAATGCATTGTAGGAGATGCTAATAACTTTTCCTAGTGCAAAATGATGAAATTATGACCAAGGACCTCCCTTTCTAACCTCCCAATGGAAGGAATGCTTCCTCCACTAAACATAAGCTCAGAAAATGGCCCTGTAAACCTTCCACTACTTATACCCTGCAACATAGACAACCCTGGAAAAAACTGTGTTGTAGAGAAAGACTGAAGCTTGGCTTGATGCCAGAATTTGGAAATGCATCTCAATAACCTCTCCTGAGTGGGAACTTTAAGTTCCTTGAGGATGAGGGCGGGATTCCCACTCGGGAACACCCTTGTGCTAAACAGCTCAATAGTCTCCGCTAAATAGCTAAAGAGTGCAAGAAGTCATACAAAATAAAAACATAATAATAATCAACATGCCTTTCTATGGCTGTCTTCCCCTCCTTATATGCATTGTGAGCCTTCTCACCTTGGGCCCCACTCATTAAAGCCACTACTATCATGGAGACTTCCTCCCATTAACACCGTGTTGTCTTTAATTGATTATCCAATCCCTCCATACCAGCACTGTTGATTTGGTCAAACTTGACCCCATACACATGCTCTAGCCCCTGTCCACACATGAGGGTGCCTTATCCAACTAATAAGATGATGTCCATTCACATTAGGAGTGATTTTATTCCTATTAAGGATATTTATGGGTATCCCTACCCTCCTTTTCCTTTATCTAAGTCGAAAAAACCAAATTTAATATTCCAACTAGCTGAAAGATAATTTGGAATATTACACATCTTGAAAGCAAAGGGATGGCTAGATTAATATTTTAGCCTAGTTATGATGTTTAGTAGATTATGGTTTTTGTTTGTTTTGATTTTTGCTGGATAGGAATTACAGTGTAATGTTCCAAATGAGGAAAATGCTACAACAATGAGAATATCTCCAGATATTCTAAAGTTGGAGCTCCATCAATAAGAAAACACAATAATGGTGCAGCAGCAACACTCAACTAATAAAAACATGAGAGAAATCAATAGCCATTTTATTAAATAATATCAGCTACAAATGAATACAATATCTTGAGGAGAAAGGATGTTCAAGATAGACAATGCTCAGCCTCAAAGAACAAGTACATAACCCATGATGAAATACTACTATACATGTGATCTCAATCTATGACAGTGCAGTTTTATAGAGAAAATGCATGCTACATATGTCAAATACATGGATACACAAATGTATGGCCCAATACAACAATGAGAGTGCAGATATCAGCTCTCAAAGACTACCTTTTGTCAATCCTAGAAGGATTGGCAATAAAATACAAAATATGCAAAATGTCGGAGTTGCTAGGTAGCAGCAGCAACTCAGAAATATAGCTGGATGGATATGGCTAAATCTGATGCTCAAAATGAATATGCCTCCTCCAATGGATCTTTCAAGTGAAAGGTTGATCCCTTCACCAAAGATCTTCCCCTCCAAATATATCTGCAAATCCCTACCGCAAATGCTCCTCTATAATAACACAATCTGTGGATGAAACTACATTGTAGGGAAATGGAATGAGTTGGTTGTGATACCAAAGTGTACAATGAGCTCCGGGATGCCTCCAATCTGATATCTCAAAGAGAAGAGAGACTCCTCCTCTGAAAAATAGCTGAAGGAGATGGTGTAGTGAACCCTCACTGCAACACCCAGAAACACAACATTAATTTGTTGTAGAAATAACACTGTCTTGATGGAGGATGCTTGGCCTAAAGCCTGGATGTGATGAAAATTAATAACAATCCCTCAAGAGACCTCTCAAGAAGGAGAAGAAATCCTAAACAGGAATTCCTCTGGAAATTCTTGCTAAGCAGCAAAGAATGCACAATTGTCTAATGGACAATTGAGATGAATAATACAATCATGAGAAACAATGGTTGCCTTGTCCTCCTTTTAAACAAATGAAATCCCCTCTCCATGGGTCCCACTCCTTTTAGGATTTCCTCCACCAAATAACCCTTTCCTCATTCATACTGCACTACTCCTCTAAGTGTGCCCCACCTCTTGGCCCAACGTTGTTGACTTGGTCAAATTTGACCTTGTCCACTTGAAAATAACCCTGTTCACACATGAGGGTGTGAAAACTAGCTCCAATGATGATCCCCTTTCATAATTAGAGGGATTTTATTGATATTTTTACTATGCATGGGTCTCCTTACCCATTCTCCTCCTAGGTGAAATAAGAAAAAATTAATGTTCCAAATTATTGTCGGAATATTTTGAAACATTACAGTCCTCCCCTCCCAAATGTTGCTTGTCCTTAAGAAACTGCAAGGATAGAATTGGAAAGCATCCTCTCACGGCATGGATTCTATGAAGTTTTTGAGGAACATCTTCCTCATGTGGATCCTCCATCCCCCAAGCAATCATCCATACAAAATGAGCTACCTCCAAACTAGGCAACTCCTGGAAATTGTCCTCCACCTTTGGCTACAGCAAAGTAGGTGGGATGAAAATCTACTCATGGTAGACAATGCAGCCTACCCCACGCTGTCCTTCTCTCCACTCATGATAAGTGTAGAGAAAGTGCTGATCTTGGGGTGCAAAATACTTTCCCTCAAGTGGCAAGATGAAGACTAGATCTCCAAAGATCTCTCCTCCAATGCTGCAAATCATGCTGGCCCAAGTATCTCCATACATGATGAGTTGGAAGTCATCATTATAAGACATCTCCTCCATCATATGGCTCACCTCGAAAATTGACAAATGTGTTGTTAAGGTAACCATATCATGTCCCATGTTCCCTTTAGAACATGTAGTGCAAAGAGTGTGAGGAATTCTTCCCTCAAAGGACACATTCACCCAATGTGTCTCTACTCCAATCATGCTCCCAAGAAAAGCTCTAGAAATATCAATCAAGGGAACCATAAGGAGAATCATACTAGATGCCGTGTGAAGTAAAGGAGAAGGAAAATGGTCCCTCAAATGTAGCCAGTGCAGTTTGACTCTCCACTGCAATAGAAAATAAAATGATGGGTGGCCTCCCCACCATTTTCTTGTTGCCCGTATATCTGGAAGAAAGTGAATGATATCATGTGCAATTTGAGTGTGTTCTCCACAAGAAATATCCCCCCCATATTCACTTAGGGAGTGATCATCCATAATGGCCTTATGTAGACAATCAAATCTAGAA
Source organism: Pinus albicaulis (assembly GCA_034641835.2). Lineage (NCBI taxonomy): Eukaryota > Viridiplantae > Streptophyta > Pinopsida > Pinales > Pinaceae > Pinus > Pinus albicaulis. The sequence continues at coordinate 384,984,108 of CM076572.1, forward strand.
GGAAGAATACTACTTCTTTGAGAAAATCCCTACACATATATGGTTAAGAGATGCATATATATATATACAAATCACTATGCAAGTCATCAATACTCTCACCATATTTTTTTCTCATATAATTGTAGTGGCTCATAGACGAGACTCCCCTCATACTCAAAGGGAAAAGAGTTGACTGTGCTAACTCGTCCATCTCCTCATGATCCATGGAGTGCCTTCTCAAGTTCTTCAAGTGGTCCATCCCACAAGAAGAAAGGAAATGTATTGTGGCCCTCATGGTTGGCCCATGGTTCCTCCTGAAATGTACAATATGTATGGTAAGGAGAATCATCCTTCCAATGGGCATCCTCAATCTCAAGCCCACTCTCCAAATAAAGCTCCCCATAAACATAAATATATCAGCAATACATGGAAGCATAGTACAATAAGAACAAGTTTCCAAATGACAACTGAAAAGTGGATCAAGGTCCTACACAAGGAACCAGTGCAGTGCATCCCTTGCCTGCATCAATTCAAATAAAAACAAGTGCTTTCCCAGCCACTTTTTTGCTGCCACAATCATTCTACAAGATGCAAACATGAAAGTACAAAAGGTTGTCAATGGTGCACACCAAAAATCATGTGGCTTCTCTCACAAACCACCAATGAGATAGCCAATCTCAATGCTACAAATGGATTCAAGTACATCATTATACAATATGCAAGAAGGAATAATCCTCCTTGGTACAATATGCTGCTCATAAAAATACAAGAAGTACAAAACATAAAGTAAATTTGTACATCCTCCATTATGTACTCGAAGGCTTGAGCTGAAATGGCTCAACTAAAATTGCTCCCTTACTCCCAATGAGTAGGAAGGTGGTTGTGACATTTTCTCCATCATCATCTAGGCTCTGCATCTCTCCACATGCTGATGTATGTCCTACTGGATGCCCTCCCAAACGAACTCCTCTGCGAAAGCAAGATATGCATCAAAATGCATGGAAAATAAGTCCTCCCGTGCTGCATGCAATAGCTTCTCCTTGAGACTAGAATCTCTAGTCAAGAAGACTCTACCATGTGAATGGATGACCATATCCTCCACAATGTATCTATCATCTCTCCCTGGGTCATCAAGATTCATGCATTCATCAAGATCCTTCGAGTACTCAACTAAGAGCTGCGATCTCCAGTAAGGATCAATCCTCCCAAGTGACAACGCTGGTGATCTGGAATGTGTAGCTCTCCTCATGCTGCTATCTGCTACTTTGACATCCCCCATGCCAAATTTCTCCTCCAAACTCTTCAGCTCTCCAAAATATAGGAGCGGTGAATCCAAGGACAAAATGTCTCTCATCAATGATAGATCGGGTGGCCTCCCTGGTGGAATGCCTCTATGCAGTGAGACATCAATGTTAAGAGTGGACTGTGCATATGGTTGGGCAACCTTTCGCTTGCTCTCATAGTGCAATGCAATCTTCCTCCTCTTTGCACTAGCTCTCTGAAATAGAGAAGGGTTTGTGTCTATCATCACAAGATGCTGCTCTTCCTCCCTTCTTCCTTCTTCTAGCTGCAGTGCTACAAAATCATGCTACTCATTGATTGTGATTGGACCTCCATGTATAAGATTTTGGGGACTTCCTTGCAAAGCTGCAAGAATCCCTCTAGTTGGAGCAAGAGCTCCTCCTTCCTCTGCATGAGGTGCTATATCAACTTTATAAATGATAGCGTTGTTGCCCTCATCCTCCTTAATATGAGTGGGAAACCCTCCAATGATAAGATCCTCTTCTGAAAAAGAGATCTCTTTGCCTCCATGTGCCAAAAATCAATATCCCGCCTCTAATAAAGCATCATGCAAGATATTAACCTCCTTCATGGTTCTTTAAAATGTTTTTGAGTATATGGTTTTCTCCATCACATGCAAGGGTTTTATTTGTTTGAATGTGTTTTTTTCCTTCACATGTGTTTCAGAATTTCTTCTAACAAATATCCTTATCAAAGTTCGAATGAACATTACATAGGAAGAGGTATTTGAATTTTTCAAAGTAAAAGACTCAAATAACCACCATGCATAGACCTTACCTGCCAAGTGCAGCACTGCTACTCTAATGGCTTCATCTTTGGGAATCTGATGTTGCTGCAGAAAGGTTTCTAATTCTTCTATCCAAGCCCTGGCTAAATAACCGTCAAAGATAGATAGAAGAAACCTATCCTCATCATGCTACCTGCTCCTCCTCACCATGATCTTTCAAAAATTTAGAAAAGTAATATGATCTCTAAACTTCTGAGTTTGAGATTCATACTCATGCAAGAAACCTCTAAGAGTTCCCTTCTTTGTCATTCCTCCTTCTTCTCCTCTTCTCATGGCAAAGCTAGCCATGTGACTGTGTTGTACCTTATAGGGTGTGGCTGCATGCTCACATCTCCCATAATAAAAACTAGAGTTTAACTCAGTTTCAAATCCTCTTTGAGATCCTGTACATCTCCCTCATTATCTCCTCAAATTCTTCATGAATGCTCTTTATAGATTTTGGAAGAAAATTTGTAAGATCTTCTTCCCTCTTTTCTCCATATAATGAAGTCTTCATCTTCTCTCTTCTTGATAACATGATGGCTAATATCCATTGGCTGGGCTAGAGATCATGCTTTGATACCACTGTAATGTTCCAAATGAGTAAAATGCTACAACAATGAGAATATCTCCAGATATTCTAAAGTTAAAGCTCCAGCAATAAGAAAACACAATAATGGTGCAGTAGTAGCACTCAACTCATAAAAGCATGAGAGAAATCCATAGCCATTTTATTAAATAATAGCAGCTACAAATGAATACAAGATCTTGAGGAGAAAGGATGCTTAAGATAGACAATGCTCAGCCCCAAAGAACAATTACATAACCCATGATGAAATACTGCTATACATGTGATCTCAAGCTATTAAAATACAGTTTTATAGAGAAAATTCATGCTACATATGTAAAATAAATAGATAAACAAATGTATGTCCCAATACAAGAATGAGAGTGAATATATCAACTCTCAAAGACTACCTCTTGTCAATCCTGGAAGGATTGGCAATAAAATACAAAATCTACAAAATGTCGGAGTTGCTGGGTAGCAGCAGCAACTCAGAAATAGAACTAGATGGAGATGGCTGAATCTGATGCTCAAAGTGAATATTCCTCCTCCAGTGGATCTTTCAAGTGAAAGGCTGATCCCTTCACCAAAGATCCTCCCCTCCAAATGTATCTACAAAGCCCTATTGCAAATGCTTCTCTAGAATAACACAGTCACTGGATGAAACTGCGCTATAGGGAAATGGAATGAGTTGGCCCTGTCTACATTGAGCTCTGAGATGCCTCCAATCTGATATCTCAAAGAGAAGAGGGACTCCTCCTCTTAAAAATAGCTGAAGGACATGGTGTACTGAACCCTCATTGCAACACCCAGAAACAAAACATTAATCTGCTGCAGAAATAATGCTGTCTTGATGGAAGATGCTTGGCCTCAAGCTTGGATGTGAGGAAAATGAATAACAATACCTTAAGAGACCTCTCAATAAGGATAAGGAATCCTAAACGGGAATTCCTCCGGCAATTGTTGCTAAGCAAAAAAGAATGCACAATTGTCTAATAGACAATTGAGATGAATAATACAAGCATGAGAAACAATGGTTGCTTTGTCCTCCTTTTACACAAATGAAAGCCCTTCTCCATGGTTCCCACTCCTTTTAGGGTTTCCTCCACCAAATAACCCTTTCCTCATTCATACTGTGTTGCTTCTCTAAGCGTGCCCCACCTCTTGGCCCAGCCCTATTGACCTGGTCAAACCTGACCTTGTCCACTTGCAAATAACCCTATTCACACATGAGGGTGTGAAAACCAGCTCCAATCATGATCCCCTTTCATAATTAGAGGGATTTTATTGATATTTTTATTATGCATTGGTATCCTTACCCATTTATTCTCCTCCTAGGTGAAATCAGTAAAAATTAATGTTCCAAATTATTGTCGGAAAATTTTGGAACATTACAGACAGTTAGGATACTAGGTCTAGGGTTTTGGTCTGAATTCAAAGGTTTGGTTGTAGATGTAAGGGTGAGGCTAGTTAGGTAAGATATGAAGCATGCTTAATTTATCATTGTGTATAGAGTGAACATAGAAGGATTCATAATGAGCATTAAAATGAATTCATTCATTAGAAGAGAAAAAAAATGTTAATGTAAATCTTACAAAAAAGAAAGCATGGAAAGCATGATTTTTTTTTATAAACTGATAAGAATTAACATAAAGAAGCATATATGTGAAATATGGATAAAATAACATTCACCATGATAATTTTACAGAGAACATAATTCTCAAAGGAATACCACTAGAGTCTCAACACTATGTCTACAACATTGTCTTTCATTTCATTAACAAAAGCTTGTACAATAGCTCCACTACAAATAACAACTATCCAACCTCTAAAATGACTTGAGCTGGCCTAATTATATATGTTAGAGTTCATGACACTTCGCAGGGTCGAAATAATATCCAAAAAGTGTCACAATTACATCAGATGAGTTGCTTCCTAGAATCTAGGGATGTTATAAACCAAACCCTGAATTTTAGCTAAAGACTAGGAGTGTGTCTCTTCTTCATTAAATTAGATTTTTCCTCATCATAGAGGCAAAAAAAAAAAAAAGAATTAAATGACACCTCATGGGATAAATAGCATAAAATTCTAAATTTTTCCTGGCATGACAATTGTTTGAAAGGAATCCAATGTAGAAACGTAGCGCATTTAGCAGAAGCCTCGCGCCTACCTGGTAGAAACGTTGCACATGTTCAAGGGTGATTTTGACCCACTTAGAAGCATCCAAATGAAAATATGAAACATGAATACTTCCAAAAATGGTTTTCACCAACCTCACTCCAGAAGCATCGTGCCTGGTCAAAAGCACTGGCAGAAACATGGAAAAGAGAAAAAATTTTGGATTTTTCTCCAAAACCAAGAGGTGTCATAAAAAAAAGGACCTGATATGGAATGTAGAAGTAAAAATGCATCCAAAAGCATAATCCATTCCTCATTTGAGTGCTCTAAGGGAAAGCGTCGTGCCACTGCACGATCCTTTTGTAATGACCCAAATTTCCAGATTTTCGAAAAAACATTCTACAGAAATAGGGACAAAATATAGATCAATATCTCTCAAACCATAAAGTTTTTTTCAAAATTGAGTGATGTTTTTGTTCTTTGGAATGTTATGAACAACAACATCTTCTTGGTTTTCGAAATAATTTTCCATTTCCTCAAAATCCAAGTTTGGATTTGATTAATAAAAATTTCTAGAAGCATCATGACACTTTAGTAGAAGCACCACACCACTTTGAGAGGCCGTTTGGAGGCTTGCTTAAAGGAGTGGCGAGATGAAATTTGTATGGTTGGAAATATTAGGATTTATGATATAAAATTGTGTCAACACTAACTACAAACCCCTGCTCCAAACCCCTGAAACATTTATTTGAAGAGAACTTGTCCAAAAGTGCAGAAAATGACCTGGACCAAACGTATTTTGAGAATGTCCCTCAAACCATAACACTTGTACATAAAATGAATGAGGTTTATGTTTTTTTCCATATTTTTTACAAAAAACCTCCTTCACTTTTGTAAAATTAATCTTCGTTACTTCAGAAAATGATTTTGAAGAAAAATTTTCCCTGTATGCACGGTAAACCCTAACAAATGACGACAAAACACTAAAAATGATGCCATGGGTTTGAGTTGAATCAAACATGGAAAATTTACCTCCTTTGTTGTAATTTTATTTTCTAATTTTCCATGGTGTTTTTTTGTATGATAGTAAACCTAGCTTGATGGGAAGGAAGGAAAGGTTGGAATCTACGAGAACAAGGTAAAATGGGGCAACAAGTTTAGCGAGGGAAATGGAGGGGATAGGAGCTAGGGAAAAATATGAAAATATTAGGGGAGATAGGGGAGTGTTTTAGGAACAAATTTCAAGTGTAATCACTTGAAATGGATAAAGGAGGGATGGGAAAATGTCTAAAAGATAGTCCTAACCCAGAATCTCTGCAAAAATGCAGGGTGGGCTAGGGTTTTAGGGGAAAATGAAAAAAATGAAGGATATGAATGTGTGAAATGGTTTGGGGAGGTGTATGGGGTGTGCAGGAATGTTATAGAGTAGAAAAAAGTTCTTTTTCTCACTAAAACAAACCAAACACCAAAGAAATCCAAAAACATAGTGAAAACCCTAGGAGAGGGATTTCACCATTTGCTGAAGAAATTGAGTTGAATGAAAGGTGAGGGATGATCACTTACTGAATTTGAAGCCTTGGAAACTTGTGAAATGATGAATTGACTCTTCTCGTTTCTCATTTGGCTTTATTTTCTAATTTACTAACTATAAATGAGGATGCTTTGTATGGTGAAAATGACTCTTTTTCTTTCTTTCTTTCATGACATGACTAGACATTATGGTTGCGAAGAAAATGAGACCTAGACCATGTCCTAGGTGGCAGTATGTTGACTGATCTATGACCCTAGGTGATTGATGGATGCCATGACCTTGAAATGGTGGTGACCATGAATGGAGTGAAGGGAGTAGCATTTTAGACCTACACAACATTTAGTGAACAAAATTTGATTTGAGAATTGGTTTGAAAGCATGAAATTTTGACCTAGGACCACTAGCAAGTAAACCTAAAAGTGTATATTTGATCACTGAAAATTTAAGCAATAACATTAGCTCTAGTTGGGGATGGAATATGCTTTATGAGGTTTCAAGAACACTGCATATCATGTAGTCTCATCCATTAGGAAATGGAGTGACTGTAGGTACAATCGTCAAACTGACTCAAATCAAACTAAAAGTTGAACTGTACATCATCAACTGCAAACTCTACTGGAAACTAACACTGAAAAATATGCTTAGAATTTTGAGCTTATTCATCACACCTTACCTACTCTAACTGATCCATAAATTAATTTATCAAGTGAAGTCGAGGATCCAATGTAATGAGTCAAGTAACTGAATACTAATTGATGCTTGTATTCAACTCTACTAGGCATAAAGAAATATTGAGTAAATAACAACTCAAAATGAAATATGAGCCCAACCCCTATGTTCGTGAACAAAAAAAAATTCCACCTTTAGTAATGCTTACAAAATACCACCCAAGGGGTCTTGAAAATAATGAAACATTACCTCTTGTTGGTTAGAAAAAAGAAAGGAGACGCTTTCAGATAAGATGGATGATTTTTCTTCATTTGGTTAATCCTTCTTAAATAAAAATGTAGCAATTCTATCTTCCATTTCATCAATATCAGAGACAAGATTTTCTCATTCTTGTAGATCCTCGATTGAGGTAGGGAAATCGACATCAACACAAATATCTACAAGTGGCTTTCCATGTATATCAGAAAGAGAATTGTCTTGGCTTTGAAAAAAATTATATATCTTGATCATTTGAAAGCCGCTGAACATGTTCGTCAATCTCAAGAAAATAAACCTGTTGTACATTTTTTTTGACCTCAATGGATAAATCATGACTCTCTAGAGTCTCTAAACAAGAAAACTAAAAATATTGATCTACACATATTTCTTCATGAACTAAAAACTCAGAAGAGGAAATGGATGAAGGGTAGCTGGACATAACATCTTCATATATATCTTGATCGCTTCAAGATTCACAAGACTGTTGCACAATATCATGAACTTTGAAATATGGAAGATCAATTTCATCCTTTGAATAATTCTACTCAAGTTCACTGTCATCCAGGGTAGAATCCATGTTCTTCTCATGGCGGTGAAAAGGGTTTTCATTTAAAGCATCCAAGAGTTCATCATCCATAAACTCTTCATCACCATAAGAAATTTCTATATCTTGAATAAAATTCTAAAAGTGATAAAAAAAATCCTAAAAGTGAAATATGGATAACATAACATTCAACATGATAAGTTTACAGATAAAAATAAATTCTCAAAGGCATACCACTAGAGCCTCAACACTATGTATGCAAAACTGTCTTTGATTAATTAACAAAATCTTGTACAATAGCTCCACTGGAAATAACAACTATCCAACCTCTAAAATGACTTGAGGTCTACTAATTATAGAAAATAGAGTTCATGAAACCTCATAGGTTTGAAATACTATCCAAAAAGCATCATAATTACATCATATGAGTCACTTTCTATAATCTAGGGAAGTTAGAAACTAATCCCTGAATTTTAACCAAAGACTAGGAGTGTGTGTCTCCTTCATTAAATTATGTGTTTCCTCATCATAGAGAAAAAAAAACTCAAATACATCAAATGAAACCTCATGGGACAACTAGCATTGAATTCTGAAGTTTTCCTGGCATGACAACTATCTGGAAGGAATCTAATCTAGAAACACATTGCCTTTAGCAGAAGTCTCGTGCTTGCTTGGAAGAAACGTCACGCCTATTAAAGGGTCATTTTGACCCACTTAGAAGCATCCAAATTAAAATATTAAAGTATATCTGAGTATCCTTATGATTCTAGTTTCCAATTCACCTTGAATTTTTGCAAAACACCCACAGGAAGACCTCCAAAAGTGGTTTTTATGAACATCACTCAAGAAATGTCGCGCTTGGCCGAAAACATTTGCAGAAGCATGGAAAAGAGGAAATTTTTTGGATTTTCCTCCACAACCAAGGGGTTTCATAAAAACTAGGACATTATATGGAATGAATAATTCAAAAGGCATCCAACAACATAAACCATTCCTCATTTGAGTGCTCATCGTGCCACTGCGCGATGCTTCTGTAATGACCTAATTTTATAGATTTCCCAAAATGTTTCTGCAGAAATAAAGCTCCAAGATGGATCAATATCTCTCAAACCATAAATATTTTTGAAAAATGGTGAGAAAGGTTTGAGCTAAATAAAAGGCGAGGGATGATTTCTTAATGAATTGGAAGCCTTTGAAACATGTGAAATGCTGAATTGACTCTTCTCATTTATCCTTTGGATTTATTTTCTAATTTTATAAATCCAAATGAGGATGCTTTGCATGTTGAAAATGACTCTTTTTTTCTTTCTTTCATTTTATGATTGGACATTGTGATGGAAAAACAAATTAGACCTAGACCGTAACCTAGATGGAGTTTTGTTGATTGATCTATGACCCTAGGTGATTGATGGATGACATGACCTTGAAATGATGATGACCATGAATTGAGTGAAGGGATTAGCATTTCAGACCGAGACAACATTCAGTGAACACAATTAGATTTGAGAATTTGTTCGAAAGCATGAAATATATACCTAGGACCACTACCACATAAAATTGAAAGAGTATATTGGATCACTGAACATTTAGACACTAACATTAAAAATGTTATCATGTTTGTTATTTTTTTATGCAATTTTATTGTAAACTATGTTATTAGGTTTGTTATTGTGTTATGAAAGTTTCATTTTTTCTATACAGGAGGCCTTATTTACACATGTAGGTTTTGATAGTAATGCCTTGATTATTTAAGTCTTGGGTTTTTATCACTCTCAACCTACTTTATTTGTAGTAAGGGTTTCAACTATCATAGTGTAAAGTTGTCTTTCCTTTGATCTAGCATGAAGGTCAACAAGGGTTTTTTTTTTCCTTTAATTGATGAAGATGGCGTGACACCCAATCATAATTGATTGCATATTTTCCCTAATTTGGAGGTGACATTCAAGTAATAATACCTTTGGCCACATGGTTACATAAGTTATCTTCTTCACTAGATAGTGTTTTTTTTAATAACATAAAAGTAGGGATCTTAATATAGGTCGAGATGGATTTCTTGATTTTCTTATTAAAAACTAGAAGATAACTTAAACAGTGTAAAAATACCTTATCTCAAGGGTGCCCTCTAGCTCTTAATATACATTCTATTGCTATCATAGTTGATGCATAAGGATGTCTTCTGGATGCTTTCTGTAGTTTATGTACTTGATTTAACCTTAGTATACTTATTGTAGGCCATATACATGAAACCTATACCAATCAAATATACTAGTACTATCACACAATAAATACAATCACTGCCCTATTTAGATTGTTTTCATATTCCTCTATCTTAGGCTAAAAACATGAAGGAAGTTTTAATTTTCCACCTCCATAGAGAATCCATTTTCCAAGAGAAATTTCATTAAAGGCCATATTGATGTAATTAATAGGTACAGGTCCAAACAACATGTTATCAGACACATGAGAAAGCTCAACTTGAGATGATATAATTGAAGAGGTATACTTCCCGAAAGAAAATTATTTAACTGTTCAAGGTTGTTAAGAATGTGTAGTAACCAAAGTGATGTTGACCTTGATACTATGCTGCAATTGTTTGAAATGTTAAGCTAAGAAATACTTTACTATGATATGATTTTCCTATGCAACACCCCATAAAACATGTTTTGAACAAGAGAAAGTCTCAGCAGTAAGGAAAATTTAGTATTTTTTTCTAGAATAGTCCCTGAAATATTGTTGTCACCAACCATAAAGATGCTAAATTTCCACAGTTTCCCAGTTCCATAGGGAATTCTTCCACTGAATTTATTTTGATATCTCCAACCCTGATAGATTGGCTTATCTAGTGATTTTAATAGGAATTTGGCAAAGGAAATAATTGTTTGTCAATATAAATTTTACCATGAGTAGACAAATCTATATCCCCAGAGGAACCACACAACCTATGTACATGTCTAAAATATTCTAAAAATATTTGGAATAATAACATATGAAAACATCATCACTGCCTTTATATGGTAGAGGATATTCATTGAATTAATGTCAATAATTCATCCATGAGTATAATCCATTGTTGTATGGAACAATTTTTGTTGCATCCATTTCATTGTCATCATATCTTTGGGAAAAAACAATCTTAAATAGAGATGTCGTGAATAATATTTTTGACATTTGGGTTGCTAATATTCCCTATTATATATTATACTACTTTTCTATGAATTCGAATGCAAATCTAGAATGATTTTTTGTGACCTGCAGAACAACAACTCATATTATTTCTTTTACGTAGACTCAATGATCCTAGTCCTACTGTGATGTGTTACCAAATATGGTTGATTTCTTGATGTGTTTGTTGAAGTTCTAATGGGAATATATTTTCCTAAAATTTTGTTATTCTATTGAAGGAATAATGAAATTCTTCCATTGGGGTAGATGCATCTACTCTTTGGAACAAAGTAGTAGATCCAATATGAGTTAAATCTCATACTAGTAAAGTAATCAATTTATCCTCTAGTCAAGTAAGGGAAAAGAGCACTACTGAAAAATGCTTCTCATAGTGGTGATAAAATAAAAATTTATGTCACGTGTCTATGCCATATGTATTTTCATAGAAAGTGTGTGTGCTACATGTGAAAAGGAGGAAGCAAATATAGAGTTGGATGAAAAATCACTAGGATTCCTCTTGAGATGGGATGACAAAGTGGTAGCTACTACCTTCCTAATTTTATCATATGGTCTGCAAAGAAGAAAAAAATCCACAACTTCCCCCATGAAAGGATTTTTAACATCAGTATCATTTTTTCTCTATATGAGTCTGTTACTCATGAATCCAGGAATTTTATTGATGTGAAAGTGGATATGATTTTGAATCCACCTAACAATGTTTGATTCATCTCCAAACTCTACATCATTTATCTTCTAAACAGTCAGAAGCTCCACCGGGACCACACCAAAGTTATATATATCACTGTTCTCATTCACATTAAGGGTGTAAGCATACTCTGGGTAAATATATCCATATGAGCCAACAACTACTGATTTGAAATTTTCTTGTCCCAACATCTCCAAAATTATAGCTAAAATAAAAGAAAAAATATGGGCCTTCAATTCAGAATCCAACAATATATTATATTTTTTGACATCCCTATGTAAAATTGGAGGGGAACATCCCTAATGCAAGTAGGAAAATATTTTGGCAACATTGAAAGAAATATTATAGCGAGTAGGCCAATCTAAGGTTTCCCCTTGAGCAATATGAATATGTTCATAGAGGCTACCATTTGGCATGTATTCATACACTAAAATATTAGAATATTAAATAGAGATGCAGTAGAGTAGCTTAACATGGTTGTCATGCCCTATATTCCGTAAAGTATCGACCTCTACTTGAAATTCCTTGTCTTGGATAGATTACAATTTCCCATTGTTACAGATCCTTTTCACAACAATAATATTACCAGTTCCAAATGACACCTTGTACACTCTTCCCGCACCTCCACTTCCAAAAATATTATCTTTTTTTTTTCTTTCCATTTCCACTAGACTTCGCTTATAACTTTATATGGCCCTAATAAATTTAGACAAAAAATTATCAACCATGTTCCACTTCACCTAGTCTAACCTCTAAGAGGGAAAAAAGATAGTCCTATGCAATATTTTAGTGGTGGAAGTTATATTTTATTCCAGTGTGAGGAAGCACTCCCGAAACACCAACATGTACATTTTTATCTATCTCTTTGGAACATGAAAAGATGTAGATGAAGAAGACCCATTTTCTCTTTAATGTTTCTCATTTGCAAAACCACAACTAACTAAGTGGTATCAAAAAGGTTTGAAACATATTACCCATGCCAAAATGTGAACATGGTTAGAATGGTTTCTTGGAGGAAATCATTGCTTGCAATTCCTCCTTTGAGAGGATAAGTTATTAGATATCCTCAATACATTTAAAATGTCACAAAGCCATGAATTATCAACTCAAGTACGTTGGCCAACTTTTAAAAATCAACCCCTTCAATGAACTTACATAGGCCAGGGTAAATAAGTTTCAAAACCTTCCCTAAATGCTCAAATGAGAGAAATAACCCACTACATTAAAATGGAAGGCCAAACATTGAAACAAATCAACCTCCAACAAAGCCTTTGAAAATATTTCTGCAGTAAGTCTCCTAAGAAAAGGCTTACAAAAAAAAAGGATAGAGGGAAGATAATATTATTAGCCACTCTAGACATATTTTCTAGTCATATGGTCTTGCTAAGAGAAGTATGATGGTCATGAAAAGTTGTCCTAGCATAATCCTGCAAGACTTTCAAAGGCTATATGAAACTTGGAAGGAAGTACAAACAATCTCGGAAATTAGGTGATCCAAAAGCTTCTCTAATCAATATGGTCAAGAATTCCTTGGATCATGAAAATATGTATAGGATACATGGGATTTTTTTTAGCGTGTACCTACTATAAACGTGTTGTATTGTACAACAACCCTCCCTTTTTCTTAATTTTAGAATAAAATTAATCTAGAAATAGGGTCTCTTTTTCTTTTCATATAGAAATAAAAGACTTAGAAATAAAGATTCATTTTTTTCAAAGATTCATTGCATATCTTTGTTACCAAGTGTGTACAAACAAATACAACATTCAAAAAATTCCGATCTGATCAAATAATAAAAGACTTTATCATATAAAATAAATCAGTTTGAAAAGGGTCTCATGAACAGTAATCACAATCGGAAATCGAAGAAATCTTTAAGAGAAGTTTTATATACATGTTCAAAAATCTCCGATGCGATTAGTTCAATTGCAAATCATCAATCGCAAAAGATTTAAGTTATTCATTCACATATCTTCGATGTGATGCGATCAATCAGAATCGCATGATCGGAGCACTTTTAATAAATTCTTTGTGGTCAATTGAAAATTCCCCGATGCGACGCGCTTTATTATAAAACACTTTTCAAAAGGAAATAAACATTTTTTTCGCTTAAATAAGAAGAATCCCTATATGGTAGACCCCACCTTATCGCAATCGGAAATCGGAGAAAGCCATTGATAATTCTTCTCGATTGAAACTCCCCGATGCAATATACCACCATCTAATCGAAAATCGGAGAAGTTTGCAATCACAATCGGCAATCGGAGAAATCTATATTGTGATATCTATGTACCATTTGAATACTTCTGATGCGATTGATATTTAATATACTACATTCATCACATTGGAAGAATTCAAAATAGGTAATTTTATAATATTTCACAAGCACTAAATCTCCAATTGTACGTTTAGCATTCAATAACAAATCAAATGAATATTGGTTTATAATTTCATTTTGAATACGTGAGTGTGACTCAATGAAAACATTTAATTGTTATATGGAATCAATAAATTAATGAATTGCGAGTTTATAATTTTTTATCCTTTCGCTTGCTTTTTTATCACGACTAAAGAGCTCATTGCCCTGCAGAATCAAAGAGCACCAAACCCTTTCATTCGCAGACAGAGGGAAACAATAATAGACACAGAAATGTCGAAGAAAACAAGAAGAACCAAGACTGCTATTGCCGCTAAGTTTGTTGAGATTCCTACAGTCTCAAAGGAAAAGCTAGCAAAGCTGAAACTAGTTACGGATACATCATGTCAAGGGCTCGGCAAAATCACATGGGAAGGAGTTTATAATATATTGGAGAGTGAAAACCCTAAAGTCACAATAGCTAATATATCAGTTTCTGATGAAGATAACTCAGATTCCGACTCTGAAGTTACTGATAGAACACTTGCAAATTCATTCCTACATCGAATTGCAGCCAGAGCAAACATCATGCCTTATTATGATGTGATTCGATGGGTCATCGATAATGTGGAAATAAAGAACAGAATGTTTATTTCGGCTTCTGGAGCATCTTTTGGATCATTTAGATCAGAAGACATTAAGGCAATGTATCATCTTCCTGATCCACAGAAGGTTTATAACAAAGAATTTGTCAAAGAGTTTGCTGACAGTAATAAGGTTCAATCTGAACCTATCAAAGAATGGAGGAAAAATCCTGAAAAGCACAAAAATGAATCATCCGGTATGTATTCAGTAGATTCTCTTTTACCCCCATACTACTATGTCGTTGCCATGATGTGTAGATTATTTGGAAATAACAATTCTGCTAGGTTTTCTATACAAATGGTTCCTTTAATCCTAGCTGCTATCAATTCCGAAATTATGGACTAGGTTGTTATTCTTTCTGATAGGATAGCTAATAGGATACTTGAATACAGACAAGATAAAAGCGCTGGAAATGCCACTCCCTTTTTCTTCTGTGCTTATATTCTAGACGCCCTTTGTTTCAATTCTGAATTTCCCTTGTTAGGATGGAAATGGACTGCTAAAGATCCCACTTCGATTCATATATATCATAAACTCCTTTGGAAAGTTCATTTCAAAGATCATGTATATAAGATATGTCATGGTTTCCTTATTCCAGTCTTTCAAACCATTTTCAATCGCTTTCCCCCTAGATTCTTCGACAAAGCTAAAATTGACTTATCCTCAATAGGAGACTGGTTTGGAGAAGAGAAATTCACGTATGTCAGGATTTTCGGGAGTATTGTGGAACCCCATGTTCTCCCTCTTATTGTCCCAGATAAACTTTTAGCCCAAGAAATATCCTATCAATTGACAGTTGAAGGAATATCCAGATCTCTGAGCAATAGTAAGAAAAGAATGTGGCCTTCATTTCCATTCAATTGTGGAAATTTTACTTTGAATGACTTTAAACATGCAGAAAAGGAAGTCGTCAAAATAAAGAATTTTAAATTCGCAACAATGCCAGGGAGACAGTATGATCCACAAAAGATAGCTTTTAATGTTACTTCTTCAGTTTCGATTGCTCGATTCGAGCATGAACCGGATGAGTTTGATGATTTTTTTGTTTCATTAAATGATTTTTCTCAAGTCTATAATTTGGCCAAGTCCAAATTTTAGAAAGAAGAAATGAATAAATTTATGTTATTCAGAAGGCAAAGATTGTTGAAAATTCCTCTAGATCAACTAAGAGTTCCTATGCAAGAAGCAGAGATAGAAGATAAATCTGGAAAAACAGCAGAAGAAACATCTACCAGTAAGGCCACTACACAGTTATCTACTGACCAACCCATTGTACAGACACAAAAAGAAGTAACAAGAAATGATCATGTTGTACATATTGAAAAAATGATCGTTGATGACAAATCTGAAGAAAATACTGATCAACAGTCCACAGTTCAAATAGAGAAGGAATGCACAAGTAATGATACTAATGTGCATAGTCAAAAGGAAGGTTCAGACAACAAAACTGATAAACAAGAAGGAAAGATAGAGAAATCAGATACACAACTTGGAGGAAACGAAACTACTGAGAAAATTGTAGACTCTACTGATCTTAATGTTTCCTCTCAATTGTTGAAGCAGTATAATCAATTCGCTCACCAATTAGGACTGCAGGATGATCCTAAAGAGAAAGAGCAAGAAGATCAGGACATTGAAATCATTCCTGAACATCCTATAGGGCAGATTATATTGAATATTGAAGAAATTCCTCCCTTGAATATATTCTACAGTCCTAGACATAAAGTTGTTGTTAAAAAACAGAGGAAGCGAAGAAAGATCGATCAAGACATGTTTTCTGCTTCACAGGAGGAGTTCATGAATATTGTTTATAAGAATGTTGAAGTGAATCCATCTGAGGATCTCACTAAGTTGTCCCAATATGCAGGAGCATATAGTGCTGCGACAATTGATAAAGCTGCAGAAGTTTCTCAGTTGATAACCCAAAAAGATCTACATCTAGCTTTACTTGAAGAACAGGCTAATGTAAATCAGCATAAGATTGCTCAATTAGAACAAAAATTACAAGATCAAAATCTCAGGTTTAAGAGATAGAAGAGCAGCTTGCCACAGAAAAGAAGAAATTTGATGAACAAGCTTTAAGCAATCAGCAACAGTTGAATCAAGAGATTTCAAAGCTATAAAATTTGTTACAAGATGAAAAGAACACAAAGATTGTGCAAGAAAAAGAATTTCAAGAAGCTTTAGATAAATTCAAAGATTTTCCCAAATTAAATGAATTCAAAGCGAAGGCTCTTGAAGCCAATAAAATGCTGTCTCAGCAGTTAAATAATTTTTGTTTAAAATTGACATAAGCAGAACCATTTTATGATATCACATCATCTTTAATACAGGACATAGTGACTCTCAGGCAAGAAATTGATGATGCCGATGAAAGGATTTCTGAATTTCTTACTTGGCAAGATACAGAAAAAGGTAGAAAAGGTAATCTACCTCGAATAGAAGAAAGACATAAGGAAATCCTGTTTATAGAGTGGGAACAATAGTTGATGAAAGCCGAGAGAGCTATATCAAGAGCTAGAAGAATGATGGGTAATATAACACAATTTATCAATGACAGCTTGTATGCATGTAATCTCATTTCAGATTGTGTTCCAGGCAGTTTATTCAAAGTTAAAGAAACTGATTGCAGATGGAAATAAGAAATGATGAATAAAAATCAACAGATCAACAAACTTCAAACAATATCTTGGGACAATATGTGGACTTATATGATTAAGCCACTCAATCAACAATTAGCTATTAAATGCTTATCAAATGCTGTCGATTGTTTAATTCCAGAATTCTCTGATGCCACATACGCCGGACATTTACATTCCAAGATGAGTCATCCATCGGAAGTCCAGGAAATGCTAAAAATTTTCCACCTGGCTACATTGAGTGAGAAGGAAAAGCAATGAATCAGTTCTACATAAAGATAGAATTTATGTTTTTAAAGTTAATAGATTGTAGCAGTAGTAATAGGATTCTGTTTTCATGTATTGTCATATTTAAAACCCTCTCATGCATTGGAGAAGAGGTCCTGAGTTGTAATATTTTTGACTTGGAGATTACATTTCTATACTCCAATGGCTCTTATATTTTATAAAGGATCACATCTGGTGATTTTATGTGGAATTATCTTTAAAGAGTTGCATTTCTGTACCTTGGATTTGATTTTGCATTGGAATTACTGGATCAGAGTATCATATTTCATTTGAAAATTTCAAGATGGATAAGGTATTTTTATCTATTCAGTCGTAATTTCTTTTGTTGATATTCTCTTTTAAATTTGCTATCATTTATATATATTTCATTTTTCATAATATTTCTCTATATATCATTTTTGAGTATAGTAGAAATATTCACTTTTCATAAATGTATGTAAATTGATATACAATGATGAATACAATATGCTAATATAACTCTGTTTAAATTCTTAAATAGAGTTATCCTTATTTGTTACTGCACAATTTCAATTAAACTTTAATACATTTTTATGGTTATTGTTCAATTGGAATAATTTTAAGTTGTATTCACATATGATACCTGGGTTAGTTTTAGAATTTCTTTATTAGCATATAGATTAAATTATATAATTTCATTTCAGTCATTTAGTCTCATTTTTCACTCATCCAAATCAATCCATCACCAACCCATTAGTTATAAGGAAACTGGTCCTTTCAATCCAGTCGGAGCCACCATACCAAACGGATAAGGAGTTGTCCTAAGGTCCCGACCGGGTGGTTTTCCCCAATGTTTGAAGCAGAGATTTTCTAGGCTTCAACATTTTTGGCGCTAGAAGGAGGGCATGAGCTATGAATGGCAAGTAAATCTTTATCCACAGGCCATTCTGAGAGCAAAACACCCTGATTAACTTCTTCAATTTCTTCTGAATTGCAAAATCCTAGAGAAGGAATTGAGAAGAATATTCAGACACCCACTACTAAAATCTCAAAACAATCAGACAACCAAAATCCCGAGTCTCCTGAAGTACAATATTTAATCCATAAATTGAAAGGATTCTCATTATCTCTGGATGAGTCTGAAATATCTGAAGGTAGTGTAAGCTCAGAATTTGTTTCTTCAAAACCTCTTACTAGACTACAAAGTGAAAAACTTGGTATTCCTCTGAAAGAATTCCCTTTACCTAGTAGAGTCAAGACAAGAATAACTCAATTGGAATCAGAAAGTGATATAAGTTCTTCATCTCATATTCAATCACCTATTTCCAAAACCCCAACTCAAAAAAGTGCAGTTGTTTCCACATCATCTGCTCAATCATCATCAATCTCAACATCACCTATTCCAACAACTTCTGTTCCAACATCACCAGTCTCTACTACTCCTTCAACAGTTGTTACAATAATGGCACAGAGACCATGGGCTAGTCCAGGGGCTGTCAACATGCCTGCACCTTTACATGATTTACCTGACAATCCTAGAAAATGGCTTCCAAAGTTCAGTCCAGAGCTTAACATTCAAGCTGAAGAACACATCAATAACTTTATGCTGGCTATAAATTTGAATGGAGTCGTAGAAGAAGATGTTGTAGTCAGACTATTCCCTTATACTCTTCAAGGGGCAGCAGGATCCTGGTACTTTTCATTACCTTTAGGATCCATAACAAGTTGGGCCATTTTTACAGATCATTTTTTAACCAAATTTGGAGATGACAGATCAATAGCTACTTTAATCAACGATCTCTGAAATTTGAAGACAGAACCCAAGGAGCCCATTAAAGATTTTAACGCTAGATTCAACAAAATCTTGAACAAAATCCACACAGATTCAAGGCCTAGTGAACAAGTCAGAAGTGAATGGTACATAACTGTTTTGCCCTCAAACATAGCAATTTTTGTAGATAGAGCTGCAAAACCTACGTTAGCCGAGAATATGAAAGAGGCTATTGCAGTAGAAAAACGAATTATTTCTCTAGAAAAGAAAAATGCTATTGAGGAAAGGAAATCCAAGAAGGTCAGCTTCAAAGATGATTCAAGGAAAAAGGCCAAAGACCCATACGACATGGGAGGTTTACAGAAAGTTCTTAAAACCATGTCGAATGAAATGGTTGAAATAAAAAAACAAGTAGCTGAAAATTCTACCAAAAAACCATTCCGAAATTTCAAAAGAAATCAAGTTGAATCTAAACCTCCCAATTCAATCTCTAATGCAGAATCAGAAGAAGAAGAAGAAGAAGATACATCTCTAGTATCAGACGAAGAAGAAGAGAATGAAGAAATAGTTGAATTGCATGGAATGTGGGATTTTATTCTCCCTAATTCTGATAGTGAGGTAGATCAAGAAGCCATGCCTGTAAGTACTAGGAGTAAATCTACATCGGATCCTGTACAAATAGTTCCTAAAAAGAAAACTACAACTCCAAGTACCAAAGACAAATCCCCTGCAAAGAAAAATTCTCCATTACCTACTCAAAATCAGCCATCTTCTTCTAATCCTCCTACATCAACATCAAAGACTTTAGTGGTATCAGATCCTATGGATTATAACATTGTTGAAGACATGAAAAAGATTAAAGCAAACATTTCCTTACATGAACTCAGCAAACTTAAACACCAGCAGAAGTTGCTATTAAAAGAGTTAAATGCTACACCAATTGCTCCTTTACCAAGTGGTGTAGTTGCAAAAGCAGCTAAAGGGACCGGTAAGCCACCAGACAAAGTAGATGCTACTGATACTGTGCTCATTGGAGAAAGATAAAATTCTCAGACTCCTCCTTTTCTTTTGACTTATGAAATGTACAATAAGAATCTGCATAATTGTTTAATCGATTCTGGAGCATCCTCTAATATAATGCCTACTTCTGTTTGTGCCAAATTGAATATTGAACCACATAAATCGGCAGTTCATATTGTTCAATTGGATCGCTCTAAAGTTCAAGTGGTAGGAGAAATCAATTCAATTACTATCAGACTAGCTTCCGATCCTCGAATTGTCCAAAGAATTGATATTTTGATTGCAGATATTCTTGAATTCTATGGATTAGTTTTAAGCAGGGACTGGTCTGCAAAACTCAATGGTTATATCGCAACCGATTATTCACATATGTGGCTTCCTTACAAAGGGAAACCAAATCAAATCAAAGTTGAACGAGAAAAACATATGATGCACACTGTCACTGAATTTGAACAATCTAATGAACCTGTGGCTTTCAACAACAATATTCTTGGAGGTTATTCTGCTGAGTCATTCCTTGGGAACTTCAAAGCACCACAATCACCCTTTTCTGTAAATATTTTTGTTTCTCAAATAGAAATTTTTTCACAAACTGATTCTTCCAGAATTGTAAATATTTCTGATGTAATTGTAGATAAGCCAATAGATGAATCTTTATTTTGGTCATTATATTTTGATGGATCAAAATCTAGTAATGGAGCTGGAGCAGGATGCATCTTAATTAATCCAGATGGAGAGAAAACCATGCTATCATGTAGGTTAGAATTTGAGTGTACAAACAATACTGCAGAATATGAAGCCTTGATTCAAGGACTTTATAAAGCTATAGGGTTAGATGTTAAATATTTGAAAGTCTTTGGTGATTCCTAAATTGTCATAAAACAAGTTAGGAATACTATCAATTGCCTTTCAGGACATCTTAAACACTATCAAACCCTAGTGCAAGATCTTACCACTCATTTTTTAGCATTCAATATTTCTTCTATCCCTAGAAATCAAAATACATCAGTTGAATTGTTAGCTAATGTTGCATCCAAAATCCTTCCTGCTGAAGATTGCAATGCTGATAGATTTTCAGTAGAGTTGATTTTTCGCCCATCTGTCCCAGATAATGTCACAAATTGGAGAGTATTCTATCATGATCAAGACATTTTGAATTTCATGACTTCATAGAAATCATATGATGAACAAATTATTGATGAGGATGATCATGATTTGCAAATTGCCTCAAAAAGTAATGAAATCCCATTCCAAAATCTATTGTTAAATTAGAGGACTTATATGATATAAAAGATAGATTCAAGAAAGTTACCAATGCTAAACTTCAAAGTTCCACTTTGAAGTTTGAACTAGTAAATCTTGGCTCTGACTCTAATCCTCAAAATGTTAATTTAGGACTCAATTTAACTCCAGAGGAAAGGAATGCTTTCATTAAACTTCTGAGTAGGTATAAAAATATCTTTGCTTGGAATTATGAGGATTTAAAGACCTATGATACTTCTGTTATTCAACACACAATTCCAATGCTTCCTAATATTAAACCTATTCAACAGAAGTTAAGAAAGATCCATCCAAATCTTGAGGGTCAAATCAAAATAGAACTTAACAAAATTTTGAAAGCCAAAATCATTTTTCTTGTAAGGCATTCCAATTGGGTTTCCAATATGGTACCTGTAAGGAAGAAAAATGGTGATATAAGAATCTGTATTGATTTTAGAAATTTAAACAAGGCATGTTTAAAAGACAATTTCCCATTACCAACCATGGAACAAATACTTCAAAAAGTAGCTGGTTCTGAACTTATGTCCTTTCTTGATGGATTTTCAGGCTATAATCAAATTTTAGTTCATCCAGATGACAGATTGAAAACAACTTTCAGAACCAAATGGGGAACCTATGCTTATCAGAAAATGCCTTTTGGTCTAATAAATGCAGGAGAAACTTTCCAAAGAGCCATGGACATAGCATTTAAAGGTCTGATCAATAAATCAGTTGTTGTTTATCTTGATGACATAACAGTATTTTCAAAAAAGAGAGCCAATCATCTACATGATTTAAAGCAAATATTTGAAATATGTAGAAGGTTTGGTATTTCCTTAAATCCAAAGAAATATTTCTTTGCTTTGGATGAAGGAAAACTCTTAGGATTTGTTGTGTCAAAAGATGGTATATATATTGATCCAGATAGAGTGAAAGAAATTTCTGATATTTCTTTACCTCATAACAAAAAATCCATGCAATCATTTCTTGGGAAAATCAATTTTGTAAAAAGATCCATTCCTGATTTTTCTCAAATTGTTTTACCTATGCAAAATATGATCAAGAAAAATTCAGTATTCAAATGGAGGCATAAAGAGAAAGAAGCCTTTGAGGCAATCAAACAAGCAATCATTAATGCACCAGCATTGAATACCCCTGATTTTTCTAAAGATTTTACTTTGTATACTTTGGCCACCGAAACATCTTATGCAGTTGTTTTAACACAGCTCAATGATCAGAAAATTGAGGCACCAATTTCTTTCTTTAGCTCAAATCTGCAAGGAGCTGAGCTTAATTATTCCGATGTTGAAAAACAAGCCTTTGCTGTGTTTAAATCAATCAAACATTTCATACCTTTTCTCTTGAAAACGCATACAAAAATCATTGTTCCATTCTCTGCAGTGAGACAATTATTAGTTCAAAAAGAAGTAGGAGAAAAGAGAGCTAACTGGGTAACAACTTTGCAAGAATATGATATTGATATTAAACCAGCTAAGATTGTTAGAGGACAAGGTTTTTGCAGATTATTGGCAGGAGCTCATAACATACCAGAGAATCAACATTTAGATAATGATATTCAAGTAAGTCAGATAAGTGTTACAGATTCTGAATCTCAGTATGTTGATCTCATCTATTACTTGAAAAATGGGTATGCTCCTTCTAATCTCAGCTATAAGAAAAAACGTGCTTTAAGAATGAAGGCTATTAAATATGAAATCATTGATAATGTGTTATTCAGAAAGAATTATGACTCAATCCTATTAAGATGTCTTGAAAAGACTGAAGCTGAAAAGGTGTTGCAGGAATTACATGATGGACCAGCAGGAGGTCGTTTTGGAGGTGAAACTACAGCTCACAAAATAATCCATGCTGGTTATTATTGGCCTACCCTTCTTAAAGATACACATAATTATGTAAGAAAGTGCAAAATTTTTCAAACTGCAAGTGGAAGACAAAGGAAACTAGCTTTTCCTTTGCAACCAGTAAATATTGAACAACCATTTGAGCAATGGGGGCTTGACATTATTGGTGAGATAGTACCTCATTCTTCCAAACAACACAAATACATCCTTACAAGAACATATTACTTTATGAAATGGGTAGAAGAAATCCCTTTGAAGGTAGCCAATTCTGATACAATTATTGATTTCATAGATCAATTCATCATAACCAGGTTTGGTGTACCTAACGCTCTTGTTTTTTATAATGCATCTTATTTTTCTGGGAGCAATATAATGGAATTTGCACTCAAAAGAGGTTTTAAATTGAAATATTCAGCAAATTATTATCCACAAGGTAATGGTTTGGCTGAATCCACTAACAAAAATCTTATCAAAATCATTAAAAGGACCATTGATCAAAATCAAAAGAATTGGCACAAGTCTTTAATCATTGCACTATGGGCTGATCGTATTACTAAAAAAGCTTCAATAGGAACTTCACCTTTCAATTTAGTTTATGGAAAAGAAGCTGTGATACCATCAAATTTAGCTCTTCCATCATTAGCCCTAGTGCAATTTATTGAAGAAAATCCTTCTTCATCCATTCAATTGAGATATGATCAAATCCTTAAACTAGAAGAAATTAGAGATAAAGCAAAAGCTATTCATGAAAAACATCAACAGCTCGTAAAACCTTCTTTTGATGCAAGTTCTTCCGGCTCAAAGATTTTGTCAATTGGTGATCTTGTTCTGAAATGGGATAAAGCACATGAAGAAAAAGGTAAGCATACCAAATTTCAGAAAATGTAGCTTGGACCATTTCAGATTATTGAAAAGATAGGCTCAAATACATTCATACTCCCAGATTTAATAGGAAAGAGAGAATCTCTTCCTGTAAATGGGCTTGTCTTGAAGAAATTCTTTTCATAAGGAGGTAACCCCTTCTTACTTGTACATATTCCTTTCTGCAAAGTTTTTAATTGTTTTGCAAATAAAGGTTGTTAATAAGTCTCTAATTGACTGTTTACTATTAAGAAAATTTCTTAGGAAGAATATTATAAATATTTATTTTGTGTAAATAAGAATTTTAAAGAGATGATCACAGTCTTTGGATAGTTTAAAATAAGATGTTAAACTTTGAAAGATTATTCCAATCATTTGCGTGATCTTTTGAAAACTTGAGGAAAATGTAAATCATTATAAGTTTATTGAGAAGAGAAAGGTTATCGATAAAAGTAAATATTTTTCAAGTCTTGGTACTCAAAAAACTCTGAAAATTGTCATCTGTTGATTCTTAACGATAAAACTATTTCACCCCATCCATTTAAGTTGTGATTTTTTAGAATGTAATTCTAAGAAATTATATTAAAATTTAAGAGATAAGAGGTCTCATCATGAGCCGACTTACCATGTTCATAAGAAGTAATGAAACTGACATTACCAATACTGCATATCAAAATAGGGTAATGGCTTATAAATATAAGACAAGGGGTCTCATCACGAGCCAGCTTGTTTAGTTTAATTACAACTAGTGAATGACATTGTTATTAACTGGCTACCAAACCAGAAAAATGGCTTTTAAAATTAAAAAAATAAGTAAAAGACAAAAACATGAGATAATATGTCTTATGAATTTATCTTTTAAAAAGTCATAATCTTAGTTGGATGGGACAATGAATGGTTAATGGTTAAAAGGTAACCCTGTCGAGACTATGAATGTTTGCAGGCAGCAGAGGCAATACCTATGACAATAGAGTATATTATAAAACCAAACTTGGAGAAATCCACTTACTTCATTATTAACACCAATCAAAGCTTGAGATAACCCAAAATGTTTTTATTCTCAAGAAATTAGAAAGAAATTGTAAGTAATTTTTATTCTTTTTCATAGTTAGATTTTATTTTTGATTATCTTTAGTTTTCATTATCTTTAAAAATCTTTACTTACTAGAAATATAGTGTTCATTTTATTTTTTTCAGAGATAACTGTTTCTTTCAGTGAATTTCCAATTGTTGTACTGTACAACAACCCTCCCTTTTTCTTAATTTTAGAATAAAATTAATCTAGAAATAGGGTCCCTTTTTCTTTTCATATAGAAAT
Organism: Pinus albicaulis; assembly: GCA_034641835.2. Taxonomy (NCBI): domain Eukaryota; kingdom Viridiplantae; phylum Streptophyta; class Pinopsida; order Pinales; family Pinaceae; genus Pinus; species Pinus albicaulis. The sequence goes on from CM076572.1 coordinate 385,009,687, forward strand.
AAAAGACTTAGAAATAAAGATTCATTGTTTTGAAAGACTCATTGCATATCTTTGTTACCAAGTGTGTACAAACAAATACAACATTCAAAAAATTCTGATCCGATCAAATAATAAAAGACTTTATCATATAAAATAAATCAGTTTGAAAAGGGTCTCATGAACAGTAATCAAAATCGGAAATCGGAGAAATCTTTAAGAGAAGTTTTATATACATGTTCAAAAATCTCCGATGCGATTAGTTCAATCGCAAATCATCAATCACAAAGGATTTAAGTTATTCATTCACATATCTCCGATGCGATGCAATCAATCGCAATTGCATGATCGGAGCACTTTTAATAAATTCTTTGTGGTCAATTGAAAATTCCCCGATGCGACGCGCTTTATTATAAAACACTTTTCAAAAGGAAATAAACATTTGTTTCGCTTAAATAAGAAGAATCCCTATATGGTAGACCCCACCATATCGTAATCGGAAATCGGAGAAAGCCATTGATAATTCTTCTTGATTGAAACTCCCCGATGCAATATACCACCATCTAATCGAAAATCGGAGAAGTTTGCAATCGCAATCGGCAATCGAAGAAATCTGTATTGTGATATCTATGTACCATTTGAATACTTCCGATGCGATTGATATTTAATATACTACATTAATCACATTGGAAGAATTCAAAATAGGTTATTTTATAATATTTCACAAGCGCCAAATCTCAAATTGTACATTTAGCATTCAATAACAAATCAAATGAATATTGGTTTATAATTTCATTTTGAATACGTGAGTGTGACTCAATGAAAACATTTAAGTGTTATACGGAATCAATAAATTAACGAATTGCGAGTTTATAATTTTTGATCCTTTCGCTTGCTTGTTTATCACGACTAAAGAGCTCATTACCCTGCAGAATCAAAGAGCACCAAACTCTTTCATTCGCAGACAGAGGGAAACAATACCAAACATAGAAATGTTGAAGAAAACAAGAAGAACCAAGACTGCTATTGCTGCTAAGTTTGTTGAGATTCCTACAGTCTCAAAGGAAAAGCCAGCAAAGCTAAAACTAGTTACGGATACATCATGTCAAGGGCTTGGCAGAATGACATGGGAAGGAGTTTATAATCTATTGGAAAGTGAAAACCCTAAAGTCACAATAGCTAAGATATCAGTTCCTGATGAGGATAACTCAGATTATGACTCTGAAATTACTGATATAACACTTGCAAATTCATTCCTACATTGAATTGCAGCCAGAGCAAACAACATGCCTTATTATGATGTGATTCGATGGGTCATTGAAAATGTGGAAATAAAGAACAGAATGTTTATTTCGGCTTCTAGAGCATCTTTTGGATCATTTAGAGCATAAGACATTAAGGCAATGTATCATCTTCCTAATCCACAGAAGGTTTATAACAAAGAATTTGTCAAAGAGTTTGCTGAAAGTAATAAGGTTCAATTTGAGCCTATCAAAGAATGGAGGAAAAATCCTAAAAAGCACAAAAATGAATCATCCCGTATGTATTCAGTAGATTCTCTTTTACTCCCATACTGCTATGCCGCTGCCATGATGTGTAGATTATTTGGCAATAACAATTCTACTAGGTTTTCTATACAAATGGTTCCTTTAATCCTAGCTGCTGTCAATTCCAAAATTATGGACTGGGCTGTTATTCTTTCTGATAGGATAGCTAATAGGATACTTGAATACAGACAAGATAAAAGCACTGGAAATGCCACTCCCTTTTTCTTCTGTGCTTATATTCTAGACGCCCTTTTTTTCAATTCTGAATTTCCCTTGTTAGGATGGAAATGGACTGATAAAGATCCCACTCCGATTCATATATATCATAAACTCCTTTGAAAAGTTCATTTAAAAGATCATGTATATAAGATATGTCATGGTTTCCTTATTCCAGTCTTTCAAACCATTTTCAATCGCTTTCCCCCTAGATTTTCCGACAAAGCTAAAACTGACGTATCCTCAATAGGAGACTGGTTTGGAGAAGATAAATTCACGTATGTCAGGATTTTTGGGAGTATTTTGGAACCCCACGTTCTCCCTCTTATTGTCCCAAATAAACTTTTAGCCCAAGAAATATCCTATCAATTGACAGTTGAAGGAATGTCCAGATCTCTGAGCAATAGTAAGAAAAGAATGTGGCCTTCATTTCCATTAAATTGTGGACATTTTACTTTGAATGAATTTAAACATGCAGAAAAGGAAGTCGTCAAAATAAAGAATTTTAAATTCGCAACAATGCCGGGGAGACAGTATGATCCACAAAAGATAGCTTTTAATGTTACTTCTTTAGTTTCGATTGCACGATTCGAGCATGAACCGGATGAGTTTGATGATTTGTTTGTTTCATTAAATGATTTTTCTCAAGTCTATAATTTGGCCAAGTCCAAATTTCAGAAAGAAGAAATGAATAAATTTATGTTATTCAGAAGGCAAAGATTGTTGAAAATTCCTCTAGATCAACTAAGAGTTCCTATGCAAGAAGCAGAGATAGAAGATAAATCTGGAAAAACAGTAGAAGAAACATCTACCAGTAAGGCCACTACATAGTTATCTACTGACCAACCCATTGTACAGACACAAAAATAAGTAACAGGAAATGATCCTGTTGTACATATTGAAAAAATGATCGTTGATGACAAATCTGAAGAAAATACTGATCAGCAGTCCACAGCTCAAACAGAGAAGGAATGCACAAGTACTGATACTAATGTGCATAGTCAAAAGGAAGGTTCAGACAACAAAAATGATAAACAAGAAAGAAAGACAGAGAAATCAGATACACACCTTGGAGGAAACGAAACTACTGAGAAAATTGTAGACTCTACTGATCTTAATGTTTCCTCTCAATTGTTGAAGTAGTATAATCAATTCGCTCACCAATTAGGACTGTAGGATGATCCTAAAGAGAAAGAGAAAGAAGATCAGGACGTTGAAATCATTCCTGAACATCCTACAGGGCAGATTATATTGAAGATTGAATAAATTTCTCCCTTGGATATATTCTACAGTCCTAGACATAAAGCTGTTGTTAAAAAATAGAGGAAGTGAAGAAAGATCGATCAAGACATGTTTTCTGCTTCACAGGAGGAGTTCATGAATATTGTTTATAAGAATGTTGAAGTGAATCCATCTGAGGATCTCACTAAGTTGTCCCAATATGCAGGAGCATACAGTGCTGCGAAAATTGATAAAGCTGCAGAAGTTTCTCAGTTGATAACCCAAAAAGATCTACATCTAGCTTTACTTGAAGAACAGGATAATGTAAATTAGCAGAAGATTGCTCAATTAGAACAAAAATTACAAGATAAAAATCTCAGGTTTAAAGAGCTAGAAGAGCAACTTGCCACAGAAAAGAAGAAAGTTGATGAACAAGCTTTAATCAATCAGCAATAGTTGAATCAAGAGATTTCAAAGCTACAAAATTTGTTACAAGATGAAAAGAACACAAAGATTTTGCAAGAAAAAGAATTTCAAGCAGCTTTAGATAAATTCAAAGATTTTCCCAAATTAAATGAATTCAAAGCGGAGGCTCTTGAAGCCAATAAAATTCTGTCTCAGCAGTTAAATAACTTTTTTTTTTAAATTGACACAAGCAGAACCATTTTATGATATCACATCATCTTTAATACAGGACATAATGACTCTCAGGCAAGAAATTGATGATGCCGATGAAAGGATTTCTGAATTTCTTACTTGGAAAGATACATAAAAAGTTAGAAAAGCTAATCTACCTCAAATAGAAGAAAGACATAAGGAAATCCTGTTTACAGAGTGGGAACAGCAGTTGATGAAAGCCGAGAGAGCTATATCAAGAGCTAGAAGCATGATGGGTAATATAACACAATTTATCAATGACAGCTTGTATGCATGTAATCTCATTTCAGATTGTGTTCCAGACAGTTTATTCAAATTTAAAGAAACCGATTGTAGATGGAAATAAGAAATGATGAATAAAAATCAACAAATCAACAAACTTCAAACAATATCTTGGGACAATATGTGGACTTATCTGATTAAGCCACTCAATCAACAATTAGCTATTAAATGCTTATCAAATGCTGTTGATTGTTTAATTCCAGAATTCTCTGATGCCACATACGCCGGACAATTACATTCCAAGATGAGTCATCCATCCAAAGTCTAGGAAATGCTGAAAATTTGCCACCTGGCTACATTGAGCGAGAAGGAAAAGCAATGAATCAGTTCTACATAAAGATAGAATTTCTGTTTTTAAAGTTAATAGATTGTAGCAATAGTAATAGGATTTTGTTTTCATGTATTGTCATATTTAAACCCCTCTCATGCATTGGAGAAGAGGTCCTGAGTTGTAATATTTTTGACTTGGAGATTACATTTCTATACTCCACTGGCTCTTATATTTTATAAAGGATCACATCTGGTGATTTTATGCGGAACTATATTTAAAGAGTTGCATTTCTATTCCTTGGATTTGATTTTGCATTGGAATTACTGGATCATAGTATCAGATTTCATTTGAAAATTTCAAGATGGATAAGGTATTTTTATCTATTCACTCGTAATTTCTTTTGTTGATATTCTCTTTTAAATTTGCTATTATTTATATATATTTCGTTTTTCATAATATTTCTCTATATATCATTTTTTAGTATAGTAGAAATATTCACTTTTCATAAATGTATGTAAAATGATATACAATGATGAATACAATATGCTAATATAACTCTGTTTAAATTCTTAAACAGAGTTATCCTTATTTGTTACTGCACAATTTCAATTAAACTTTAATACATTTTTATGGTTATTGTTCAATTGGAATAATTTGAAGTTGTATTCACATATGATACCTGGGTTAGTTTTAGAATTTCTTTATCAGCATTTAGATTAAATTAGATAATTTTATTTCAGTCATTTAGTCCCATTTTTCACTCATCCAAATCAATCCATCACCAACCCATTAGTTATAAGGAAAATGGTCCTTTCAATCCAGTCGGAGCCACCACACCAAACGGATAAGGAGCTGTCCTAAGGTCCCGACCGGGTGGTTTTCCCCAATGTTTGAAGCAGATATTTTCTAGGCCTCAACAAATTGTAAAATAAGTTGTAAGAAAAAAATCATTGCATATCAGTGACACCAAGTAATTTCTAATTCATTCCAAGCTTAGGGACCCTAATATTATTACCACTTGAGGTCAATAACACTTTTGAGCATCTCTTAAAAAATCCCAACCAAATGTTGCCCATGAAAACTAAGAATATTATTCCTTATATCATTCACTACAATGTCGAATTTATTGAGGGGTGATTTAATCTGGTGATATGACTTTGAAAAGCATATGACAAAGTAAAATGGCGTTTCATTTTTCCCATGCTTAAGGCATTTTTGGTTCATTTTTCTCAAACCCATGGGAACCTTCTTCACAAATGTATCATCTTTCCTAAATCTCATAGTTGTAAGTTGAAGGAGGTTGGGTTGCTCAAATCCATCAATAAGGATATAAATTAGCCTTTGTGCTTTAAATTTTAGAAGCTAAGAAATTTAAATTCATTTCTTCATCCTCCTAGAGTCTCTCACATTACTCCATTTGTCCGAGACAACATTTTGATTAAATAAGAGCATTTTTGTTGAAATCATCCTCTTAATCCTTATTCATTTAATAATTAATCCCTTTAGGTCGTAGTGTGGAAATTTAGAGCTCGGATACCACTTGTAAGAATCCTCACTTGTCTAACCGGAAGAGGTTGATAGGTATTTTTATTTTTCTTCTGCTCTCTATATCAGAAAATTAAGTATAGTTATAACCGCCCCCTTAGCTTGGTACCAACTTTTGTATTGAATTTTTTATTTCAAAGCCCTAAATGACAGTCTTAGTGAGGGTACTCAAAGAAATAAGGATTGATGACAACAATTTCTCAGTCCTTAAATAGGTAAATAATTAGTGCTATTAGGAGGACTTGTGTAAGGAACCACTAGGGGAAGATTTATGATAGGCCACAAACATGGAGATAACATGCCATCCTAGGGGGTTGTTTAAACCATCCTACAGGTGGAGGTAACTTTAGATTATGGACTAATAACAATTATCTAAGCTTCAGTATCACCCATGGTTACAAAATCCATAAGAGGTCCTACAATCTTGTAACTCCAATAAATATTTATAGTCAATAGGACACCTCACAATGGCCATTGGGATGAGGTTCATAACTTTCCTCCAAACCATTGGAAATCTTCCAATAGTGCAATTTCCACCCCCTAGTTGATGAAACTTGTCCCAATGTCCAAACCATAGATTTCCATAGGTCTGACCTACCTCCTCCCTACACATAGGTGCTTATTTATGGGATTGCACAACTATTAGAAAGGTAATTTATCCTCTCCCCCTCAGCCCATGAGGGATTCCAAAGATGAAAATATCCACCCTAAGTAAATTCTTGTACCACTCAATGAATAATTTCTTTATCAGAATTAAGGATCTCGCGACTACAGGCTAGTGGCATGAGGCATAAAGGGCATCCCACGTTTTAAGTACTCTGAAATAATATGCAGAAAATAGGACTAACTTAAGAAACTACTAGCTCCCTATTCCATGAGACAATAATAAAATATGCATGGAATTATTTTAGTTAGAAAATGGTGAGAATTTTATCATTTAAGTGCTTCCATGAAGAACCTTCTTTATTTGTGACACTTTTAAAATGGATGAGTATTGGGGCATTCTTAACAATTCGCCTCCCAACCATTAAAAAAAATGATAATGCATTTTTCACCCATAGCTCAATAAGAATATCCCAACGACCGAACATTCAAGTATTCCAGAGGTTTAATCTAACCTCCACCATTCTATCATATCAACATTCAAGTATAGGGACTCCAAAGATCTAACCTGACCTCCACCCTCTTGGAAGGAAAATTTTCAAGTATAGGGACTTGAGAGATCTAACTTGACCTCCACCCTCTTGGCATAACAATGTTTAAGTACAAGGAATCCAGAGAACTAATGTCATCTCCACCCTCCTGGTATACAAATGTTTAAGCACATGGAATCTAAAGATATAATTCGACCTCCATCCTCCTAGCATAACCATGTTTAAGTACAAGGACCCTAGATATATGATCTAACCTCCACCTTTATGGAATAATAGTGTTTCAGTATAGGGACTCTAGATATCTAATATGACCTCCACGCTTCTGGCATAATATTGTTTAAGTACAGGGACTCTAGAGATATTATCCAACTTTCACCCTTCTGGCTTAATAATATTGAATTATAGGGACTCGAGAGATATTATCTGGCATCCACCCTTCTAGCATGTCATTGTTTAAGTAGAAGGACTTCAAATATCTAATCCAACCTCCACCCTCCTAGAATGTCAGTGTTTAAGTATAGGGATTCCAACTATCTGATTTGACCTCGAACCTATTGGCATAATACTGTTCATGTATAGGGACTCCATAGATCTAATCTGACCTCCAACCTTCTAGCATGTGAGTGTTCAAGTACAAGGACTCCAAAGATCTTATCCGACCTCCACAATTTTAGCATAACAACGTTCAAGTACGTAAGATTTTTTTTAGTTTTCAAATGAGTTTAAGTGACACATTACTTCAAAATAGTCTATCTATTCTCTATAGTGTGTTCATTTTACAAGTTTTCCCTGCATATAATTCTTTGAATTCTTCCACATACAACAACATTCTCCAAAATAACTTATAATTTTGAATAACAAACTTTATATTTCCAATACAACTAATATTAGACAATGGCACCTATATGGTAGGCATCTCTTATTAAAAAACTTGAATACACTTTGGACATATTAGGGGGATAGAAATTGGTGTTGAATACAATCAATAATAATGTGTACATGTATCAAATATAATTCCATTCAAATAGCACTCCATCATTGGTTATGATATATGTTTGCGACGAAAAATGTATACATTCTCTTTGATGACAGCTCTTGTAAATCCATAGGGCTATTTAAGCCATAAAGTCAATAATAAAAATTTGTTCTGGAAAGGTCACATGCTTAATAAAGATACATTTTTAGCTGTTATGATACCTCGCTAGGAAAATGAAAGGGATTTTTGTTTTTAACTTAATTTTTTCACTTCTGGACTAGGAAAAATAATTCATATACATCACTGTTAGGAAGCCTTTAAAAAATTAATTGCTAAAATTTCGAAATAAATGAAACTACCATATGGATGGAATACCAAACTCTCCCTAGAACCATAGAACCAGTTCCTAAACCACTTGGAGGGTTTCTTCATTTTAGTATACAAAAAATACATAGGGACATTTCCATCTGAGAGAAAAATTAAAAATACATTGCATTTGTTTGGATCTAACCACATGCACACAAAAAACTAGAAAAATATGGAGCGCTTATAGGTATGAGCAAGAGGAATAAATTTTTCTAGACCCTTAGGAATTGGTTTACCATGTTCCTTCAATTTTACTATCTTCTTTTATGCTTCCTTTTCCCATGTAAATTTTTCTAGTTCATTCTCCACATCTACAATGGTGTAGCTAGAAATATTTGTTGCCTATGTTTTTATCTTGGTTTCCAAATGCTCTCTTGAATAATCACAAGAAGCAAGCACTCTAATTATAGATTCTTGCTTCTTAAAGAAATCCAATTTCATTTTTTCATTGTTGTTATCTCTAAAAAATTGTTCCATGGAACTCAAATTCCAAGCCTTCTTAAGTTCATTGACATAACTCTCCATTGTGACAAAGGATGCATCAACAACAAGCTGCGAATATTTTGTTCTTTTCTTTCCTATGAAAATGTTATCTAGGAAATACATTCTATGGATAGAAGTGATCTCTATAGCCCATTGAGTGGGTCTAGTATGAAACGAGACAAAATAAAGAAAACTCTCCTATCTTAAATCAGAATGACATGAGAGAGGAAGGTGGCCTACCTCACTCCTATGTGGTCGCTTCTCGATGTGAATCCTGATCTCCTCATTTCCAATATCTCTCCTCACTATTCCTTGTGCATGAGTACCTATAAGAGAGAACAAACAATGACAAAATAAGAAAGCATAATATATTTCTTTCTAATGTAAACCATATGAAAGATCAGGGAGCATCATACTAAGAAAGTAATCATGGACAAGCTTATGGAAAGTGAAACATGCTTTGTATTATTGATGAATCAAAGAGGGAAGCATACAACCAATTCATTTATGTTCGAAGCCTCCTTCGGGATAGGTTTCCAAATCCAATCCAAAGACTTCAATCACTCCTTCTCCTTAGAATTTTGGCAACATTTAGGCACATTTGAGCACTAGCAAGGCAACCAACAATGACCAACCATTTCGGGAAAGGATGTCATTCATTTATAGGAAATATGAAGAGGTTAAGGATCCATAAAAGAGGGAGGAAGTTCCACATATTAAGGAGATAATCCTTAAATATAGGATCAAGGAGTCAAATGGGAGAAATTAACCCAATCCGTAGCCAACTGATACTAGACTTTATTTCTCGAGGCTTCTAGTAGATGAAGATTTTGTTTCATTTTTGGAGAACCTTCCTGAAGAGGACCAACCTGAATTTTTTCTTTAATTCCCATGTTTTCAATGTTTTTCACATGTTATGCACAAGGTGACTAGAACTAGACCATGGAGGAGAGAACCGTGTTGGTGTTAAAAATTAGGTTTTTCACAAGTTTCCTCTAGAATTGCTTTAACACATTGATTCTCCATTTCTTCAAGGATGTTTTGAGCATGTTATCCATGGTGAACATATTTTCACATATCTCGTCGCTTTGTGACATTTGTGGCATGATTGAAATAAAGGAAAACACTTCGGGTATGGAATAGGTAATGTGACAAAATATTGTGTAACAGATGCCCTCTAAAGAATGAAAGCAGAATGAGAAGTGATGGTTGAAGTGCTTTAGCAGTCAAGGCAAGGACTTGGAAAATCTATCGTCATGAGACCTACAAATGAAACATACTACAATATATATGACATCTCTAATGAACATATGCACAAAATCCATCTTTGAATTGGCATTGAATAATACATGAACCCACAACATGGACACAACCATCTGACTAAAAATTATCATAAGTGTGGATCCACGACATGGGCGTAGCCATCCATATAGAAAATATCATGTGTACAATCATGAATACTCCATGCAAATTTGATTTATCAGATGAAATCTAGGGTCTTCATCTCTATCCCGACCCATCCAAAATATGAATCTAACCATGTGAATAGAGGTGTTGATGTTGAACATGGTAGAAACCACCTGATTACAGGTCAATGTGGTATACCATTAACAGGCACGAGAGAAACCACCAATAATTATGATGGCCCTCAAGGTACAACATCACAATCCACAAGTGTGAATAAGAGAGCTGAAGTCGAAAAATTTCAGAATCATTCAATCAAAGGCCAATGATGTGAAATTGTGGTTGAACGTGGAGAACTTACCATTAAGGCATTCAAGCTCTAATGAACTGAAAGGGAGTTTCTAGATCAACTTCCTAGATAATGATATGATGTCAAAAGGAAGTGATCCATTGAAGGAGGGCCATAATTTTTCGCACATCATCGACATGAAACATAGGAATATTTCCAGATAGGAGTAATTCAATATTGTTGGAGAGAGTGTCAGATAAGTATAAGAGGTTTGAATTTTGCAGATAAGACTTTTCTTAAACATATCGATGACACAACTCTAGAGTTAGGCAACATTTGACTCAAAATGGGATGGAATATCGTGATGACAATAGGAGGTTATCGAATGAGAGGAAAATGTATTTCCCAAACCCAAGAAGGAATGTAACGAATAGAGGATATCCCAGATCCGACACAAAATACAGATGAGTGTCATGTTCAAGAGCAACATGCCGCCTTTAATATAGAATACAAGACATGTTAACTTCCATTTTTCCCGACTATTTCTAGTGAGTACCTCTTTATTTTTTATAGAAATCTTGAAGAGGAAACCATATTCTTAGCATATAATTTTACCCTTTGGATGAATCCATCCTAGTAAATTTAACGAGTCCTAGGAAGGAGTAGTTGGGTCTTGTCATGGTGACAAGTCATGTGTAGTTAAAGTTTTACGAGTCCAACATAGGTGTAAAATAGACAGAAAATAAAAATCCAAAAGGTCCCTTTTCTTCAATAATCTCTTGAATCTGAAAAGGTAGAAAATGATATTCGAGAGAACCTCCTAGCCATGTTTGACTAAGGTATTCCTTTTTCGTGATAATTCAACCTCGACCGTAAAAATGGGTAAACTTATATTAAGACGGCGTCAATTCATTTATTTTAACAAGCTCGAAAGGAAAAGTGCTTGACAATATTTTCATATTTCGAGAGTTTGAAAAGAGCTTAAAGTTGACTCTAGGGGGTTCATTTTTGGTTTGTTTTTTTGAGTCTGAAAAAGCGATAAAACGAAACTCGTCGTTCACCAATTTCCATAGTTGATTCATGTTTACCTACTACTACACATGTGAAAAAACTTAATTTTGATCGAAAAAATAAATAATTACAGGTAAAAATACTTTGTAAAATGATAAAAATAATTTTTAAATTAAAAATATTATTTCAAAAGACTTTTTATAATTTTGAAAGTAAAAAAAAAAAAATTTACCATTGTAAAACTTTGAAGATAATTTTACCCTCATTTTCTAAATCTTCAGTTGCATCGTATCATCGATCTAGGACACCATTCCTTGAGTTGTTTGTCACAAGTAAACATTCTTTCCTTTCCATCCATTTTGATTGTATTTTTGAGCAATTTTAGCTAGTTTTTAGGTGCTTAGGAGGCCCTTGAAAAATTAGGGCTCATGGGTGGCTAGTGCAGGATTTACCCCTTGGTTCCACGTTTTTCACCATGGGCCCTAAAGAACCAACATGATGCCATCAAGCATACATTATGAGACAAACTCGTTGGCGCCAAGAGTTAAAAAATTTCATCAATGCTCAAGTTTCACCCATTCTTGTGCCAATTTATTTTCATAAAAGTTAAATGATGTTGGTTTAGTGATGATTTGCAGGTGAAATATGGCCATGGAGTGGAAGGAAATATGCCATGAAGTAGAAGATCAAGAAGCTTCCCAAAATCCCAAATGCATTTGGGTACTTTGAAATTGTGGCTTGCTCAATTTTTTCCAGAAAATTGGGACTCAGTCCTAATTTGATTTACTACAATACCTTATGATGTGATGGAACATTAATCACCAGTTTTTTAGGATGGTGATCATGAGTTGGACATTGAGGGCTTCAATATCTATTTTATCACTAGCATGTCCAAGAGAGGATAGTCAGTTCAGTTATCAGGTTCTAGATGAGGAGATGAGAGCACTGACATTTTCATCATGAGATACTACAACCATGGTTCTCAAAAAACCATGACTGGCAAGATTGACATCTATAATGTCATTGATACAACTTTGAGAATTTTCCTTTTCACTATTGCATGAGTGGCAAGAGTGCAAGCCTATAATGATGCAAGAAAATCCCACTTTCAGTATGCAGTGGATTGTATCAGTCCAAATTTTTTTAACTCATGTGAGGGGGTACTTGAACACAGGAATGATGAGATCACAAAGTGCAAGACCAGGAAACTGAAGTAATTTGGTTATGGGTCGATATTGGTGACACTATTCTTAGATAAGGCTTGATTGTTTCGATGTCAACAGTTGGAGGTGGGTATTCCTGCTATGAGATATCGACGATTATTTAGATTCGAATGAGTTGATTCCTTTCCATCGGGATGGGCAACAAACGTCATTCTTACCTACTTTATTCACATTGCCATGTTAGTAATTTGTAATAGTTGATGCTTAGACATATGCAGGGACTCACTTTAGAGGGGACCCAAATCTACCTCTACCACAAGGAGGATGGTGGAACAACTAAGGTAAGAATTTTTTTTGAAAGTTTTGTAATTTTTTTCTTTTTTTTAATATGTGTACGAGATTTCGACTTATGATTATTTGAAAAAGTTGGGCTAGAGAGACTTCGAGGAGTATCTTCAATAGCACGTAGGGTAGCTCGTCAGTTGGAGAATTATCCTTATGATTAGGGAGATGACCCTGTGATTGAGGTTGAGTGCAACCTCGCAAGTCTAACTAGAGGCAAACCGGATTATGCTTCTATTGATGATGTACCATTGTGTTATCAGAGACACACTATCATGGGTGTCAGCCAGGCTACGTCGCATGTTGCGTCGAGTTGTCAAGGTTGTAACATGTTAACATGAGCATCATTTCAAAGGATATACATGTATTTTTATTTATTTTTTCTGCACTTATGTAGGCTCGAGAAGACATATGTCTTAGAACACCGATTTTTGGCTTTTTGATGTACCACACATTTTGAAAACTTTATATATATATATATATATATATATATATATATATATATATATATATAGATACATATACATGTTTCTTTATGCTATTTAATGTTCATTTATGCCATAATTTATTTTACATGTTAGGTAGATTTCTACCTAAAATGTAATTTTCCATTGTATTTGTTATTGTATTTAGATTTCTCAAAATATGATAATAAGTGATGTAATCAAAATTTATTTCTAAGAGATGAACACATATATACATCCTTAAAACATTATATTTTCTAACTAAATAATGCATGTTTAACTGTAACACAATGAGTTTTGAATCGAGTTTGACAACTAACGCCCTAATACCAAGGGCCACAAATTCCAATAATAGTTCGATAACTGCACTATATTCGGAAATATTGTTAGTTGTTCGACCTAGAAAAATGCCCTATGAATTCGCTAACTCACCATTGGGAACATAAAGTTTGCATGCAGTGGAAGAGAAATTATGTATACTATGACAAGCACCATCAGCGAAACCAACATGAGGAAGAGGGTTCATTGACATCTAAAAACTAGGTGGAACATGGTAAGTAGGGGAAAATATGTTTGCAAAAAAAAGTAAACAAATCACACCGGAAACTGCACAATTATGAAACACACACTAATGTAAAAAATATTCATCTGAAATCAAGCATAATACTTCTTGAGGTAGAATTTTAGAAAATATAACAATGGGATTCAATATTATCTTATAATGTACTAAAACAAGATATTGAATCCTTCTATATGTTGGGAATCACAATTTCCATTAAACCAAAACCCACAGGTGTTAGTCAACAATCGCATCACCAGAGATGAGGATCTACAAGAGGTGGCTAGTCCATGTTGCGAAACACACGGGGAGTTTTTGTTTATCCAATGTCCAACAATCTCCCCCCAACGCTATTCGGGTGTGTTTCGAACTCGTGACCTACGCTCCAATACCACTTGTTGGGAATCATGATTTTCGTAGACCAAAACTCGTAGGTGTTAGTCAACAATCGCATTTCCAGGGATAAGGATCCACGAGAGGCGGTTAGTCCATGTCGCGAAACACATGGGGAGCATTGGTTTATCTAATGTCCAACACTATAATCTGTGGAAACAAAACACAATCTCATAATCACATAATAGGTAAGAGAAATAATAATCAATCGCACAACACAAGATGTATTTGGGGAAAGCACACTTCTTAAAACCATACTATTTATATATTGTATAAAATCAAGGATCATGAAACAATTCAATTCTTTCTCTATCAAGAGAAACTCTTACAGTCTGCCAACTATTTCACTCTGATCTAGGAAAAATTGGATAAATACTTAGCTAATTCTCTGCCTCTACTCAAATTTCCTTGCTCACGCATTCCTTGAGGAATTAAATCCCTATTAAATAGGAAAATTCCTTGCCTTGATTGTGTAATCCTTCCTAGGCCACCAACTGACTCTATAACTGACCTATACAATTTTATAAATATACAATCGATAGTTATAATCCCTTTAAACTCAGTCTCAACTGGCCTTTCCTTAGAATTGATATGCAACAACTATTTATATAAAATTATCAGTTAAATGATTGATCAATACTTGTGAATTAAATCATATTTAACTCACTTGACCTCTCACTAGCTCATCACTTAGTTAGAACTAGTTAAACTGATTTTAACTCAATTTCTCAAGTTAACTAATTACAACTCACAAATAACTGTAACTGGATCCCCTTAAATCATGGGATAACTATACATGCATCCTCTTAGACCCTCAACTCAAATTTCCTAAGCTAACTTAGTCATTCTGACTTAGTTAGCTAATACAAGTTGTCATGAGATGAAATTAGAATTTATCTTCCAATTTAATTAAGGGAAAATTAAATCAGAAACCCCACTTTGGGGTGTCATTTCTTGGTGCCATTTCAACACTCCCGCTCAATAAGAAAGGGAGTATCTTCTATCCTATTCCTTCCTCTATGGAATTTGAATTTTCTTCTTACTAGCACCTTCATCAAGATGTTTGCATCATGCTCTGCCATGGGAATGTAATATAATGGCATAATCCTCCTCTGAACACAATCTCTGATATGTTGATATCAAACATAAATATTCTTGGTCCTGTCATGTAATACTATATTAACCGAGAGTTTGATGCAATTCTAGTTATCACATTATATCACCATCGAATCCATCTCTTGACCAAACAAACCAACAAGTATCTTCCCGATCTGTATGGCCTCACATGCTTCCTAACTAGCCACCATGTACTCTACCTCTGCTGAATTGAATGCAATAGATATTTGTTTCCTACTATACCAAGAAATTGTTTTTGATCTTATGCTAAATATGCCTCATGATATTCTCTTCCGGTCAGATGGAATCCCTGCCCAATTTTCATTGGTGAAGCCTTGAATCTTCACTCCCTTTGTCCATCTATACTATAATATGTACCCTATAGTGGCCCTAAGATATCGTAGCACATGCTTCCATGCCATCCAAAATAGGTTGTTCGGCTTAACCATAGCTTGGATGAGTTGGTTAATTGTGTAGCATATGTTGGGTTGTGTGTTCACCAAATACATAAGCGAACCCACAACCTTCCTATAAACAATAGCATCCATTACTTTTCCCGAAGTAGCATCCTCCTTCCTTCAGTTTCCAGGAAGCGGATTCTCCATGGGTTTTCTTCCCTACATGTGGAACTTCCTCAAAATATCCTTGGCATACATTCCCCGAGATACAAATAGCTACCCATCTCTTTGCCATATTTCAAATCCAAGTAAATGATTCAAGATCCCCATCTCCTTCATCTCAAATTCTCTTTCAAGATCATATTTTTATGAGCTTCTCATCACCTGTTAGTATCACATCATCAACATAAAGTACAATAATAAAAATCTTACCATCAACCACAATATGATATAGGTTCACATCTGATTCACACTTGGTTAAGCCAAAATCGGTGAAATAGTTGTAAATCCTGGTGTACCAAGCACAAGGTTCTTGATTTAGCCCATACAGTGCTCTATTGAATCTTCACGCATGTGACTCCTTGTCTAAGGTCTCAAAACCTTCTGGCTACTCAATGTACACTTCTTTCTCAATAAATCCATTGAGAAAGGTTGTATTTACAACCATATGATGTATCTTCCATCCCATATACACTAAGCGTGCAAGGATGGATCCAATAGATGAGTACCTTTTGAATGGTGCAAAAGAATCGTCATAGTAAATCCCGTCCACCTAAGAGAACCCTTTGGCCACAAATCTAGCCTTGTGTTTCTGCACAGTCCCATTTGCTACATGTTTCACCTTGTAGACCCACCTGGATCCTTCAACTCACTTCCCCACTGGTCTTGGGACAACTTCCCATGCACTACTTCTAATAATGGAGTCATAATCCTCAACCATGGCATCAAATCTATAATATTCCAAAATTTGCATGCAACAAATTGGAATATTAATTTTTTCTGATTTCACTTAGGAGAAGAATAAATGGGTAAGGAGACCCATGCATAATAAAAATTTAAATAAAATCCCTCATAGTATGAAAGGGGATCATCATTAGAGCTGGATTTCACACCCTCATGTGTGAACAGGATCATTTGCAGGTGGACAAGGTCAAGTTTGAGCAAGTCAACAGCGCTGGGATAGGAGGTGGAGAACACTGAGAGAAACAATTGAGTATGAATGGGAAGAGGTTTATTTGGTGAAATAAACCCTAATGATTGGGACCCATGGTGATATGGATCTCACTTGTTTAAAAGGAGGGCAAGGCAACCATTGTAATTCATCCTCAATATTATTAATTTCTTGTCTATTTAGACTTTGTGCATTCTCCTGTTGTTTAGTAGAGTTATAGTGCTGCTTAGCACAAGGCATTCATGTTTAGGAATTCCTTCTCCTTCCAAGAGAGGCCTCTTTAGGGAGTTTCTCTTCATTTTCTCCACATTTAGGCTTGGGGCCAAGCATCCTCCCTTAGCTACAACGTTATTCTTGTAGCAGGAAACGTTGTGTTGCAGGGTGTTGCAGTGGAGGTTCTACAACACCACTTCCATCAAAGATTTTTTAGAGGAGGGAGCCTCCTTTCCTTTGGAGGATCCATGAGGGATAATTTTAGTTGATTCCCATCATCTTTTCCATCAGGCAAACCATTTTTCATCACCTACAACGCAGTCCTTCTCATTAACTGTGTTATTTTCAGTATGTATCTGTAGTGAGGGTTGCAGTGCTTGTTTGGAGGGAGAGATCTTCAATGTTAGGATCAGCCTTTCACTTGGAAGATACATTGGAGGAGCTCTATTTAGCTTTTGTATCATCTACATCTATCTCCATCTAGTTCTTGAGTTACAACTACTACTCAGCCCTGCTACTCCAACATTTTTTCCATTTTGTATATTTCAGCTAATCCTTCTAGGATTGACTTGATATTGTTTTCCAGGGGTTAGAGCTTTGCTCCCCAATTTATTTGAGCCATAAATTTCCATATCTATATATTGACATTATTTCTATAGCAATTCCTTCTATAAATTGTGCAGTCATAGCCTTCTAATTTCTATATGTAGCAGTGTTCTTCATTTTCTTGTACATTTTCTATTGAGGCTTGCATTGCCTCGATTGAGTGATTGTTTTCTCAAGGATTTGTACTCTTTTGCTGCTATGAGATCAATATGATGGCTATATGATTCTTCTCATATTCTATGTATTGATTCATCATTTTTATATGTTCTTACATTGCTGCATCTCCAACTTTATAATATCTTAAGATATTTTTATTGTTGTAGAAATCCCCTATTTTGGGATATTGCAGTGGTATCAGAGCATGATCTTTGGCTCAGCCTGTGAGTTTCAGCCATAAGAATATAGAAGAGATCAAGGTGATGAAGAAGATGAGCTTGCTCTCATCAGTTTTCAGATCCAGAAAGGACCTCTCCAAGGAGGTCAAGAAGATAGAAGAAGGAGAAGAGGAAGGACCATGAACTTCCTATTCTTAAAGAGAAGAAGGCATGAAGCATGAAGAACACTTGGAATTCAAAATTCTAAGTGAGTACCTTGCTGAATACCAAGATAAACCTAGATCCTTCAAAGAGACTCTAGCTTTACCACAATTTATTCAGCTGAATGAAGAAAGAAGACCCCACAGCTATGGGATGATGAGAGGCAATAGATTTCTATTGTCCACTTTTGATGGATCACTCACATGTGCAACAGAGGCTTGGGTGATGAAGCTGTAGGCTTTCCTCCTGCTACATCTTGTAGTAGATAGAAGGGCTGTAGAAATTACAATGTTGCACCTTGAAGGTGAGGCAAATACTTGGTGGTTCAGCCATTGGAGCCATGCAAGGGTATCTACTCTTGCTTAGTTTTCTCAAAAGATGATCAGAATATTTGGCCAAAGGAGGGAGGAGCCCTCACCACTAGTTGAAGAAGCATATACCAGCGTTGTCACTGTCATGGAGGAGAAGACTTCATATTCAAAAATTGGTGAAGCCAACACATTGGAGGAGGAAGCCCTTACAGTCATACAAGATGATTCCAAGATTTCCAAAGGTATGCCGGAATTTCCATCTCTTATCATTTCAGCAAAAACATTATTAATGGGTCTACAACTTTACATACTGTTGATTTAGAGCAACAGAATGGCACTGCGCTGTGCAACCTTGAATCAGTCAAGGGAGAGATGAACCATTATCCTCATGAGCCATTTTTGATTTGCACACCACACTTGAAGTTGGGGTTCGAAGGCTTGGAGGAAGAAGAGATAGATGGTAGACATCTTGAAGTGAGAAACACTTTATCCTTTCGAGATGACAGTTTCTCAATGAGCACTCCCCAGCTCAAAGATAAACTTCTACCTACAGCAGATCCAAAGCCTCTTTAGTTTTGGAAGGCCATGAATGAGGAGGAGATCTCATGGAGATATTTCATTGGAGGTGCACTTCAACACATCATGAAGTGCAAGGTTTTTCAACAGATTGAGGAGGTTCTTCCCTTATCACACTTGGATCCTCATGGATTCAAGGAGGAATAGATAGATGATTGAGGACATCTTCAAGTGGATAACATCTCTCATGATGGCATTGGACACCTCTTGATCCATACACATCATTATGGGAGGTTTTTTCCTACCACCTATTTGGGTCCTTATGGGATCAAATTGATCCTTGAGAAAATTTCATTTCCAAATCTCATGAAGTGTAGAAATATGATTTGCGATGATGGTAGCCCTCATGGGAGGAGTACCAAGATTGAGGATGGAAGGAGACATCGGAAATTATTTGAGTGGATGTGGATGGTGAGCAAGAAGATGGTGAGCTACTTGGAAGTCTATGATACTGGGCAGCAGGAGGCTTGGCTACGCTGGTTACTCTTGAAGGACTTTGGCCATCACTTGGCATACACTCTTTCTAAGGGTATGGGGATGGAGAAGATGTGGCAGGATGCTGGCATCATTGAGAAGCAAAGAGTATGGATGCATAGTATTGATGTAACATTCATATCATTCATTATGTCTTCATCACATGTCTTGTATGACGAGAGCATGAGGAAGCAACAAACACTTTTGTTGCTTGGGTTTTTCTTTGGAGAGCAAGGGCAGATTTGCTCTCACTTATTGTATGATGTTGCAGGAGTAGGAGATGGCACTATCATGTTACAAAGGGGATACTCCTTGGCCTTATATGGTCAATAAGTACTTCCACTTTGGGAGGAACTTCTTATGTGTAGTAGCATTATGGGAGATGTCTTTGACAAGGAGCATTTCAAAGAATGGAGCTATGATTTGGTAGGAACTTATTTGCATGGGCCAACAGCACTGTCACTTGACAGCATGGGTTTATTGATGGAGCATCCCCAGGATCACTTCACATTTGATGCACTTGGTGGACAAGGAGTAGGTGAGAATGATGGAGTAGTGGATGGAAACATTTATTACATTGGTATGATCTTATTTTCTATGTTTTTCTTGACTTGGATTTCCAAGTATAAGAAGGGTGATCTTCATGCAACATATGGTTCATTTCTCTCCATGAGAGTGTGTCATACCACTATGGAGGAATCATTCATATAAATATGCATCATATTTCTCTTGACACATGGTAAGGATATTGCTTTTGCATCCATGGATTATCTAACACAATATCTGGATACTCTTACCATTCATATTCAGTGTGTTTCTCCATAAGAGGGCAAGCTTTTCATTGAGCTCCATGATCAACATTGGGCCAAATTGTATGATGGAGACATCCATCTCTTATATGGTATTGGGAAAGTGTTTTCTTTCATGTATGTTTAGTTGATATACTTAGCCAATTGCTATTTATGAGTAGATGTCATGACATACATAATTATCCATGTAACACGAAACAACTTGCCATGTAATTTTCTGAAGTAGCAGTTTGGAAAACTGCACTGTCACTATTGGAAAAATTGTTGGTACCTTCTTGCACCACATGAAACCTTCAGAATTTTCATCATTTTTTTGCTGATCATGATTTCATTTTCTGATATGGATCTTATTTGTATTGGATGCATGATTGGGAGAGAGACACATGAGTTGGATATGTCCTTTGGGGGAGAGGATTCCCACACTTTCTGCCTTGCATGTTCTAATGGGATCATGAGAAGAGATATGGCCATCACTGCTAAAAACTTCTTTCCTTTTGTTGAGGTAGGCCATATGATTGTTGGGCTTCCATATGTTTATTGTTGAGCCCCAAATATTTCCTTTTCTTTCACCCAATTTCACTTCATTTCCTTTGTCCCTTATCAATTACAGGCTTAAATGATCAATAGGATTAATTAAAGTCACTTTAGGAATGTATACAATGACTTACTTGCTATATTTTTGTGGTTTTGTTGTTATAGTAATTTTTGACTAGACTCAGCTACAGAATGTAGCCATTCTGTTGCTAGTCACCTATTCCGCAGCTATCTTCATGTTCTCATAGGTTACAGGTGTCACTTCAAAGAAAAACGCATATGGTTTAATTCCACAACACTTCCCCATCATTTCTTTCTCTCTACGAAGTCTGAGCAAGAATCTATAGGTGGTTATGCACGTGGAAGAGATCAAAACTAAGAAGTAGATTCCTAACAGGATAGGGACTCTACAAATGTCTCCAGCAAGAGTATGAGGCTTCCACAAGAGTTCTAATTTGATTTTAATTGGGAAAGACACTTATCCCTATTTCCTCTCAAGGTTAGTTATGTATTTATTTTATAAGAATGACTCGGGAGACCGAGGGACAGCTAGCTAGATTGATGTTTTGTTGTTATATCTCAAAAGTCTGTAATACTCTATTTCTGAAGAATTTTCTCTTTAATGAAATACATTCAACTTCATTGCATGATCTAAGGCAATATTAAGGAGATTTGTATGCTAATCCGATGGTAGAGGGCCCCTACTGCCCAAGAAGCTCTATGCATATTGTTTAGATAAGTAAACTTTAGCCTTGTTTCATTCCTAATTCAAGTATTTTTTTTAACTTCATGTTTTTGTGCTCATTCACGTCAAATGTTACAGCTAGTCTTGTTCTTATGAATTGTTCCAAAATATCACTAACACTGAATAAGACATAGCTGTGGTGTTTTAGAGTCTAGTTGCATTTTTTCTGATATTTGTATGCTCACTAACATCAATTGTTACTACCAGTCTTGCTCTTATGAATTGTTCCAAAATATCACTAACATCGAATGAGACAGAGATGTAGTATTTCAGTGACTAATTGCAATTTAGTTTAGTTGTAAAACTCCAGAGGTTAACGAAACTCTAGTTCAATTCTGTTTACTGTATTTCAAGTTTGATTGGTTGCACTCTTGTTCAGTTCTGTTTAAAGTATTTCCAGTTTCATTAGTTACTTGTATGCTAGTTTTGTTCCATTAAACTTCAAGGCCTTCATTATTTACAAACTGCTCTTGTTATTAATCTCTTCCAACACATCATCATATGGACAAGAATTAGTGATATCAGTTCAAGGCCTTGACTGTTCTCCAATCTCTTATAATTTTACAAATAGCCTTTTTTTTCCAAAATTATTCCAAAAGATTTCTAACTTTCAAATGAGGCTTAGTAGTGACAATTTGAGTTGCAGAATGGCTTAATTTCAGTGTCATAGGATAATTTAGAATAGATTCACTCACTATGTTGCAGACTATCTTTTCCAAACGTGTTCCAACAAATTTCTAGCCATGGATGGGATTTTCTCTGTGATATTGTAGAATGTTGTTTACTTAGAAGAACCTCATTGCATTAAACTTGTCCTTTTCTCAAGTTATTCCAACATATTCCTAATGAATGAATTGGAATGAGTTCATGTTATGAGTTATTGAATTCATGTTATGAGTTATTTTTCTTGTTAAAGTTTTGCATTTTCTGTTCTTAAGTGCCATACATAGTTTAGAATAGGTTTTGCTCTGTTTTAGTGTGACCAACAACTTATATTTACCAACACTTAGTTCTTTTCCTCTTAAGAATAAAAACACAAAACCAAAAACATTGAAAAACACTAAAAACAACGTAGTGAGAAACAGATACCTAGGCACATATAGTGCACTTCACTTCAATAGTTTACTAACCTTGGTTGACAATTTATGACATCAATTTAGGAACACTAACTTGAGCAGAAATTTTGGCACCGTTGCTGGGGAAGTGTAACTAGGTAGCCTTATTTCTTACCTCCCAAAAACAATGACTTGTGTAGAGAAAGAGACTCAAGGGGTAGATTCATAAGAACCAGAAGCTTGATTCCTAGAACACCACTTGTTTCACCAAGACAAAGAGCTAGCACACCTCCAACTCAAACCCACATTCCATCCTTTACTGATCCTAGACTTCCAGAGAACTTAAGATCAGATATTCCATTAGAAAGACCTTCCACTTTATCCACTGAACCTGTCTTAGAAGAAGATCCTGATACCCCTGCTAGGGACATAACCTTTTCAACTTCCACAGAAGAATCAACTATGGTAGAAGAATGGGGAGGAGGATTTTTTAATGGAGAACACACACTATTTGGAGGGGGTATAGGTAGAGGTAGAGGAGAAGGAGGTAGAGGTGCAGAAGGAGAAGGAGGCAGAGGAAGAGGTAGAAGAGAAATGGGAAGCTCTTTTGGGTTTCCTATAGTAGATGAAGAAGCCAATGCAACTATGAAAAAAATTTCACCCTCTGTCCTTCCAAACTTTTATGGAATCAAAATTGAAGACCCTGAAACCATCCTATTTGAATTTGAAGTCATATGTAGAACCTATGACTACTTACAAGATGCTCAAAAAATTAAACTATTCCCTTCAACATTGAAAGGAGCAGCATTAAAATGGTTTATGAGTTTGATCAACAGTTCTATTAGGACATGGGAAGACATGAAGAAAGCATTTCTAGAGAGGTATTTGGATTACTATATGCCATTCAACCATAAGGAGGAAGTGTTTAAAATGTTACAAAAAGAGGATGAGAATTTGGAAGATTTGTTGGAGAGGTTTAACTATAACATCAAGAGGGCAAAAATGGAAAACTTAGATCAAGACACTTTGAAAGCTCTCTTATTGAATACAATTAGAGATGAATGGTTAGATATCCTTAACATGGTGGGAAAAGGGGATATATCTCAGCTCACATTACCTAAAATAGTTGAATTATGTATCAACCTTTCAAGAGGGAAATCTAAAACTGTAAAAGGACCAAGAGACCCTGCTCTTGCAAGGGAAAGTAAGTCTGCTTCTGGGACAGTAAGTAGGGAAGAAATAGGACATATGCTTGATGAATTCAAATATGATATTTTGGGGAGTCTTAGTGAACAAATAGACACCCTTAAGTTACAAAACAAGTAGAAAACTAAATCAGATGCCTTAGCAATCTTTTGTCCCAAATGTAGAAAGAAGCATGCCTTGAGAGAGTGCCCTTTGGATGAAAAAGTAGTAGAGACCTATGTAATTTGTTCAGAAAAACATGAGACCAAGATTTTTCCTTCACTTCCTAGTCTTAAATCTGTCTTTCAAGAAGAAACCTCTACAAATTCCACAGAATCTCTCAATTTTGTCTCTAGAAGGCCGTGGCAAGGACCTCAAACACAAGGATTCCATGATCAGTTGTATAATCAACCACCACCAAATTGGAATTCTTGGCAGCAACCTTGGCCCCAATTCCAAAATCAATCTCAAACTTGGGCGCAAGGAGCACAAAATCCCTATGGAAGATACTCTCAGTACTATCAATATCCACCATATCCACATTTCCCTCCTCAACAGAATTTTCAACAAAATCCTCAACAAAATCCTCAAAATCCACCACTTCCATTACAATTTCCTCAGAAAACAAATCAATTACCTACCCAACCCATACCAAACCCCAACAATAAAAATCCTCAGTATACATATATGATAGAAGGAAAACAGTTTCCAACTTATTTGATTACTCCTTTAGACCTTAGTGATGTTCAACTTAGGTCTGGAAGAATACTTGAAAAGAAGAAACCTTCTGTAATCATACAAGAGAAAAACAATTCTGAGGAAGATTCTCTACTAGTGAATAAAAATCTTGAAGAGAACACACCTTTCCAAGACCCAAACATTGAAAAATCAAAACAAAAGGAACCAATAATTTCAACTCCTACGTTAGAGCAGCAATCAACATCCACTTCTACACCTCCCTTTCCAGAAAGATTACAAATTTATAGAGGTGTAGAAAAACAAATTATGGTGCCTACTTATGATTTCCTAGATGAGCTGAGAAATGTTTGTATTAAGATTCCATTATTGCAAGCTATCAAGGAAATTCCAATCTTAGCAAAGACAATAAAGGAGTTGAGCATGAAGAAAACAGGAAAAACAATAAGAGAGACAAAGAAAATTCAACTGGCAGGAAAAATAGCAGATATCATGATGGGTAAGATTGGCATTCCAAAGTATCTAGACCCAGGAAATCTAGTTGTTAAAATACATATCAATGGAACTGAGATCCAAAACACACTTATTGATTTAGGAGCAGCAATCAATATCATGAGTAGAAAAATCATGGATAAGCTGAAACTTCTTAATCTTCTTTTTACACTCACATTATTACAATTAGCAGACAGATCTGTGATCAAACCTGATGGGGTAATAGAAGACATTCCAGTGTCCCTAGATTCTTGGGAGTATCCTATGGATTTTATGATCCTAACTCCTAAGAGTAATCTAGGAGGGCATCCTATTATATTAGGAATACCTTGGTTAGCTACAGCTGATGCTTTCATTAGTTGTAGATCCAGTGATATGTACATCTCTGATGGTAGTTCAACCAAGAAATTTACCTTGTGTCCTCCAGCAAAAAAAATTACATAATTAGATGATACTCAATGGATAGAGGATGAAGAAGACTTACAACCTCTCTTCACAATTTCAGAAATTAGTGAAGATAGCTAGATTCTGAATACCTTAGAAAACTTTGAATCCTCTTCAGAATACAAACATGAAAAATTTCAAGAAGAATCCAACATTGAGTTTTTATCATCAAGACAGATGTCTCTCTATTCCATGGATAAATTTGGTAGCTCTATAATTTAGATATTTCCAGGAAAAACTCTAAACATAAACATGAACCTAGAGAAATCTCAACAAGTAGAGCTAGTCAAGATATTACAGAGACATTCTTCTGCATATGCATGGGAGTACACTGATATGAAAGGGATAAGCCCCAAGACTTGCACTCATCACATCTACATAGAGGAAAATTGTAAACCAATCAGACAACCTCAAAGACGGATGAATCCAAATCTTAGGGAAATTGTTAAAGAAGAATTATAGAAATTGTTAAATGTCAACTTTATCTATCCCATTTCAGATAGTTAGTGGGTTTCTCCTTTGGTAATTGTGCCAAAGAAAAATGGTAAATGGAGGCTATGTATTGACTACCGAGAATTAAACAAAGCTACTCTTAAATATCATTTTCCCCTACCTTTCATAGATCAGGTGTTAGATACATTAGCGAGCAAAAAGTACTTCTAATTTTTAGATGGGTTTAGTGGTTATAACCAAATTCAAGTAGCACTTTAAGATCAAGACAAAACCACATTTACTTGTCCTTGGGGTACCTATGCTTACCGAGTATTGCCATTTGGATTATGCAATGCACCTGCAACATTTCAAAGGGCAGTACTAGGAATTTTTTCAGATCTAATACATGATTGTGTAGAGGTATATATGGATGATTTCACAGTTTATGGAAACACATTTGAAGAAGCTTTAGCAAACATGGAAAAAGTTTCAGATGTAAAGAAGCAAATCTTTCACTAAGTCATGAGGAGTTTTTTATAATGTTTACTGAAGGAATTGTTTTGGGACATCACATTTCAAGGAATGGGATTAGAGTTGATGAGTCAAAATTTGAAGTCATCTCTAACTTATCTATTCCAAGTTGTCAAAAATATGTTAGGAGTTTCCTCGGATTTACAGGATATTATCGAAGGTTTATAGAAAACTTCACCAAGATAGCATCTCCACTTTTAAAATTACTTACCAAGGACTGTGAATTCAAGTGGAATCCCGATTTCCAGTTAGCCTTTGAGACCCTGAAAACAAAAATCTCTGAAGCACCTATTTTAAGAGGACCTAACTGGAAGTTACCTTTTCATATTTCAACATATGCCTCAGATACAGCTTTAGGAGCAATATTGGGACAAAAAGACCTGATTCCTTATGCCATCTATTATACAAGTAAAAATTTGACTCCTTCAGAGTTAAATTATACTGTAACTAAAAAAGAGTTTTTAGCTGTTGTTCATGCCATAAACAAATTCAGACACTATATAATAGGCTATGAAACTTTTGTTCACATAGATCACTCTGCAATTAGATATCTAATGAACAAATCAATTACTAATGCAGAGTCATAAGATGGTTATTGCTTTTACAAGAATTTAACATTACCATTCTAGATAGGCCTGGAAAACAAAACACAGTAGCTGATTTCCTATATAGACTCCAAAACATCAAAGATAACACTCCAGTTGAAGATCAATTCCCTGATGAATATTTTTTTGCAATTTCTACTCAGACTCCTTGGTTTGTTGACATTGCTAATTATTTAGTTTCAGGGAAATTTCCTTCAATAATGAATGCAAGAGACAAAAGAAAGATCATTTATGACAGTGCAAAATATTCATGGGTTGCTAATGAGTTATACAAAACAGGTCCATATTTTATCATTAGGAGATGTGTTCGGGAAGATGAGATGCTTGAGATCCTCAAGGCATGTCATGATGAACCTTGTGGCGGACACTTTGCTGATAAAAGGATAGCTTATAAGGTCCTTCATTTAGGATACTATTGGCCATCCCTTTTTAAAGATGCTAAAGAGTATGTCAAAAGGTGTGACAGTTTTCAAAGGGTAGGGAAACCTTCTCCTTCAAGTGAGATGCCATTGCAGCCTCAGGTACATATTGAACCTTTTGAAAAATGGACTTTAGATTTTGGAGGACCTATTAGTCCTCCATCAAGACAAAAGAAATATATATTAGTTTGCATTGATTATGTTACCAAATGGGTAGAGGCCAAGCCATTAATTTCTGCTACTGAAGCATCTGTAGTTAATTTTCTTTTTGAGGATATTTTTACTTGTTTTGGTGTCCCAAGGGAAATTGTTATAGATCAAGGAGCTCAATTCACATCAAGGCTAGTGGAAAAAATGATGGAGAGGTACAAAATCAGACATAGGAAATCTACTCCCTATAATCCACAAGAAAATGGTCAAGTGGAATCTACCAATAAAGTCATTGAAGGGATCCTAACAAATATTTTTCATTTACATAGAATATATTGGGCAGACAGGCTTCCTGAAGCCTTGTGAGCCTATAGAACTACATGGAGAAGCATAATAGGTCATACTCCCTATGAATTTGTTTATGGAAAACAAGTTTTGTTTCCCATAGAATTTTAGATTCAAACTTTTAAAATGGCAGTTCAGCTAGGACTTGATCTAACAGAGGCACAAAACCATAGATTGGAGCAGATTAATGAATTGGATGAGATCAGACATGATGCAGTCTAGAAAACAAGTATAGTCCAACAGCAAAGGACTAGATGGCATGATAAGTACATAAAGGAAAAGAATTTTAAAGAAGGTGACTGGGCTCTCTTGTTTGATTCAAAGTTCAAATATTTTCAAGGTAAATTCCAAACACATTGGCTTGGGCCATATGAAATTATAAGAATTTTTGACAATGGAGCAATAAAAATTAGGACAATAGATGAAGAGAAGGTCACTTTTCTTGTAAATGGTCATAGATTGAAGCTGTATCATAAGCCACTTTCAAGAGAATAATTTGTCAAGAGATTCCAGGAAAACAATGATGTGAAGTTAATGAAGAAGAATTTTTCTTCTTCATCAACTTAGTTGAATTTGCTGAATTCAAATGCATAAAAATAAAAAAAAATAAAAATAAAAAGATAAAAAATAAAATAAAAAGAATAAAAAGAATAAAATAAATAAAAAATAAAGTATAAACATGAAAAATAATCACTAATTAGCATGTTTATACAGAAAATATAAAGTGAAAATCAAAATTCTTCTGACACTTTAGCTTTTCAAATTTGTTCTTTTTCTGCAAGAAGCTATCACAAAATCATAAGTCTCACTCCATAATGTCTCCATTCATTCATATTTCATTTACTCTATTCATCCATATTTCATTCACTCCATTTATCCATACTTCATTTACTCCATTCATCCATATTTCATTCACTCCATTCATACATACTTCATTCACTCCATTTCATTTCCATCTCAGATTTCTAAATTTGATCTCTTTCTGCAGATTGAGTATTACAAATCACAAGTTGCAGACCACTTTTTATGGTTCATTCCACTTCACAATTGTGATTCATTTCATTCCATTACATTTCAATTCACTCCTGAGCCATTCCAACATATTTCATGATCCATTTCATACAAAATTCCATTCCATGTTTCAAAGCTCCTACAGGTACATTCTGCAGCCAGCCAGACATTTTGCATCCAGCTAGACATTCTGCAGCCAGATATCCTGAAGGCAATTATCCAGCAACCACTTGTTTAGCAGCAAATTAACCCTGCACACCTATGTCAACAAGCAAAATCAAAGGGATTATGAAGACTTAAGAATCAATTATTTTCAAAGGAGGACAAAGCATATCAAAACCACAAAAATTAAAGGAAAGGCAAAGGTAAAGTTGTGAAATTATTATGATGACAGAATATGAAAGTTATAGTATAGTTAAGTCATGTATGATTCAAAAATTTGTTTTGATTATTCGTGTTGATCATGCCTATTAAACCTATCATAAAAAATTTGGACAAAATCCCTTTCATTTTGCCATTTCAAATCATCATTTAAAACTTAACGGTTAAGTACTGAAGTGACCTATTTGGTCACGTCACTAGCCGAAGTATTCAGTGATGATTTTGAATTTCCCACGAGAAGTTTCCACGGTATTTTCTCCCATGATGGCTCTCAAACTCATTAATTCGTGTAAATCACCCTCACTACATTTCACTCATTCTATAACCTCTTCATATCATCCTTCCGTAGCTAATTCCTACTGCATAAACAGAGAAAAGCACTTTTGGGGTAAAAGCAACTCTAACAGCCATTTTCACAATGGATAGAAGAGCAGTAAATTGAAGGTTGAGAAGATAAGCCATGGGTCTCATAGTAAGGTCCGAACCAGTCGGAACCAAATACTTAGAGGGTTACCCACAAATTAGAGAAATGCTACAGCAGGCTAGGTGGTTAAAATTTTTGGAAAAATTCAATGGTTTCCATAAAGAGGTAACTAAAAAATTTGCACGATCCTTCAATGGAGTAGAAGTCGAAATAGGAGATGTTAAATTCACTATTACAGAAGCTTTCATTGCAGAAGAAGCAGAATTACCTAGGCAAGGTGAACGATGGTTCAAAAATAGGGAATTTCATAATGAGGCACAGAGGCAAATGTTCAAAACACCAGGTATGGATATTTCCATTTTTAAGAAGGGAATTCCTAGCTCAGCACTGAAGAATAAATGGCGGAATATGTTGCTCATTTTGCAAAAAATTATAACTTGTGAGGGAAGGTTTTGTACCCTCTATGTTTATCATATTCGGTTAATGATGCTTTTCTTAGATGAAGAAATCAATTTACCATTTTTCCTACTTGATAGTCTGAAGAGAATGGCCTCTAATGTTCAAAAGAGGGTTCAATTCCTGGAAACCACTTTGTACCACCATAGCCTAGTTAAAATCCTAATTGAACATCATTTGAGAAAGGTGGGAGACAATTGGGATGAGTTTCTA
The DNA here is from genome assembly GCA_034641835.2 of Pinus albicaulis. Taxonomy (NCBI): domain Eukaryota; kingdom Viridiplantae; phylum Streptophyta; class Pinopsida; order Pinales; family Pinaceae; genus Pinus; species Pinus albicaulis. The sequence continues at coordinate 385,040,334 of CM076572.1, forward strand.
GTAAGGAATCACTTTGAAGAACCCAGGGAATTTCCATCTAAAGGCAAACTTATAAGAAGAAGCAGGAGAAGGAAAATTTCCAAATTTGTTGACACTAAAACTAGTAAGTCCATACAAGAGGACAGTGAGGAGATAATTTATGAGAAATTGGCTAAAATTAAGAAACAACTTATAAAGGAAAAGATGATAATAAGGTATGCCAAGGAGAGAGGTGAAGAACCATCTCAACCAAGACAAAGCCACAGACTTAGAGGTATATTGAAGAAAACAGGGATTAGACAAACGGGAATTATAAACATTGAGGATGAAGAAACACCAACTGCTAGATCACCTAAGTACCAGTATGAAGAGGATCTTGATGAAGAAACTCCAGAGATAGACCCAACACAACAACAAATCTATAATTATGTTGAGTCATTGGAAAAGAGAGCCTCAGAAAGTAGGGGAAGAACTCCTAGCCCATCAGAATATGCAATTGATGTACTAAGAAGAGACAAAATGAGTTAGAAGTACTCAATAGGCACATAAAGAATGAAAATGAAATTTTGAGGGAGCAGGTTAATCTGAAAAGTGATATGAATACAACTCTTTCTCTGCAAATGGAAAATTTGTACAAGGCTAGTGAGAAATTGAAGAAGAAAAACAAAAAGTTGAGCAGAGCACTTATAAATTTGAGATTCAAATTGGTTAAAAGGGAGCCTAGGAGGCCATTGAATGTCAGGAAAATCAGAAGAAGGAGCTTGGATGTCCTAGCAGAAGTCTCAAAATACATGAATTAATTGCATGAGGACATGCAAAGACTTTGCAGTGGGGGTATGTTGAGCCCCAAAGATGTCCTTTTCTTTCAACCAATTTTACTTCATTTCCTTTTTCCCTTATCAATTACAGGCTTAAATGATCAATAGGATTAATTAAAGTCACTTTAGGAATGTATAAAATCACTGACTTGCTATATTTTCGTGGTTTTGTTGTTATAGTAATTTTTTACTAGACTCAGCTACAGAATGTAGCCATTCTGTAGCTAGTCGCCTATTCCGCAGATATCTTCATGTTATCATAGGTTACAGGTGTCACTTCAAAGAAAAACACATATGGTTGAATTCCACAACACTTCCCCATAATTTCTTGCTCTCTACGAAGTCTGAGAAAGAATCTATAGGTGGCTATGCACGTGGAAGAGATCAAAACTAATAAGCAGATTCCTACCAGGACAGGGAGTCTACGGATGTCTCCAGCAAGAGTACGAGGCTTCCACAAGAGTTCTAATTTGATTTTAATTGGGAAAGACACTTATCCCTATTTCCTCTCAAGGGTAGTTATGTATTTCTTTTATAATAATGACTCGGGAGACCGAGAGACAACTAGCTAGATTGATGTTTTGTTGTTAGATCTCAAAAGTCCGTAATACTCTATTTCTGAAGAATTTTCTCTTTAATGAAAGACATTCAACTTCATTGCATGATCTAAGGCAATCTTGAGGAGATTTGTATGCTAATCCGGTGGTAGAGGGCCCCTACTGCCCAAGAAGCTCTGTGCATATTGTTTAGATAAGTAAACTTTAGCCTTGTTTCATTCCTAACTCAAGTAGTTTTTTTAACTTCACGTTTTTATGCTCATTCACATCAAATGTTACAGCTAGTCTTGTTCTTACGAATTGTTCCAAAATATCACTAACACTGAATGAGACATAGCTGTGGTGTTTTAGAGTCTAGTTTCATTTTTTCTGAACTTCATATTTTTATGCTCACTAACATCAATTTTTACAGCCAGTCTTGCTCTTATGAATTGTTCCAAAATATCACTAACACCGAATGAGACAGAGCTGTACTATTTTAGTGACTAGTTGCAATTTAGTTTAGTTGTAAAACTATGGAGGTTAATGGCACTCTAGTTTAATTCTGTTCACTGTATTTCAAGTTTGATTGGTTGCACTCTTGTTCAGTTCTGTTTAAAGTATTTACAGTTTCATTAGTTAGTTTTATGCTAGTTTTGTTCCATTAAACTTCAAGGCCTTCATTATTTACAAACTACTCTTGTTATTAATCTCTTCCAATACATCATCATATGGACAGGAATTAGTGATATCAGTTCAAGGCCTTGACTGTTCTGCAATCTCTTATAATTTTACAAATAGAATTTTTTTTCCAAAATTATTCCAAAAGATTTCTAACTTTCAAATGAGGCTTAGTAGTGACAATTTCAGTCGCAGAATGGATTAATTTCAGTGTCATAGGATAATTTAGAATAGAGTCACTCACTATGTTGCAAACTATCTTTTCCAAATGTTTTCCAACAAATTTCTAGCCATGGATGGGATTTTCTCTATGATATTGTAGAATTTTGTTTACTTAGAAGAACCTCATTGCATTAAACTTGTCCTTTTCTCAAGTTATTCCAACATATTCCTAATGAATGAATTGGAATGAGTTCATGTTATGAGTTATTGAATTCATGTTATGAGTTATTTTTCTTGTTAAAGTTTTGCATTTTTTGTTCTTAAGTGCCATACATAGTTTAGAATAGGTTTTTCTCTGTTTTAGTGTGACCAACAACTTCTCTTTACCAACACTTAGTTCTTTTCCTCTTAAGAATAAAAACACAAAACCAAAAACATTGAAAAACACTAAACACAACGTAGTGAGAAACAGATACCTAGGCACATATAGTGCACTTCACTTCAACAGTTTACTAACCCTAGTTGAAAATTTATGACATCAATTTAGGAACACTAAGATGAGCAGACAGTTATGTTTTCTTGTCCATCTCATATGGGTTGGTTTGGGCCAGCTGGATTCACAATGTTGGAGTAGAAATCTTTGGTGATCTAGTCTTCATGTTGCCACTTGAGAGAAATTATTTTATAGCCCAGGATCAAAATTTTATCTACACTTATCATAAGTGGAGAGGAGTACAACATGGGGTAGGCTTCTATGTCTACCATGTTCATATTTTCATCCCACCTACACTGCATGAGCTCAAGGTGGAGGAGCATTTTCAGGAGTTGCCATGTTGGGAGGTGACTCATTTTGTATGGATGATTGCTTGGGGATGGAGGATGCACTTGGGGAAGATGTTTTCCCAATAATTTTTAGTCTCCATGCCTTGGTAGGAAACTTCTCAATTCTATCCTTGTAGTTTCTTGAGGACAAGCAACATTTGGGAGGGGAGGACTGTAATATTCCAAAATTTGCATGCAGCAAATTGGAATATTAATTTTTGTTGTTTTCACTTAGGAGAAGAATAAATAGGTAAGGAGGCCCATGCATAATAAAAATCTAAATAAAATACCTCATAGTATGAAAGGGGATCATCATTGGAGCTGGATTTCACACCCTCATGTGTGAACATGATCATTTGCAGGTGGACAAGGTCAAGTTTGACCAAGTCAACAACGATGGGATAGGAGGTGGAGAACACTTACAGAAACAGTGCAGTATGAATGGGAAGAGGTTTCCTTGGTGAAGGAAACCCTAATGAGTGGGACGCATAGTGAGAGGGATCTCACTTGTTTAAAAGGAGGGCAAGGAAGACATTGTAATTCATGTTGAAGTTTATTTATTTCTTGTCTTTTTAGACTTTGTGCATTATCCTGTTGTTTAGTAGAGTTGCAGTGCTGCTTAGCACAAGGCATTCCTATTTAGGAATTCCTTCTCCTTCCAAGAGAGGCATATTGAGGTATTTTCTCTTCATTTTCTCCACATTACAGCTTGGGGCAAAGCATCCTCCTTTAGCTACATCATTATTCCTATAGCAGGAAATGTTGTGTTGTAGGGTGTTGCAGTGGAGGTTCTAGAACACCACTTCCATCAGCTACTTTTCAGAGGAGGGAGCCTCCTTTCCTTTGGAGGATCAATGAGGGATAATTTTAGCTAATTTGAATCATCTTTGACATCAAGCCAACCATTGTTCATCACCTACAACACAATCCCTCTCATTGACTATGTTATTTTTCAGTGTGTATCTGTAGTGAGGGTTGGAGTGCTTGTTTGGAGGGAGAGATCTTCAGTGTTAGGATCAGCCTTTCACTTGGAAGATCCATTGGAGGAGCTCTATTCAAATTTTGTATCATCTATAGCTATCTCCATCCAGTTCTTGAGTTACAGCTGCTACTCAGCCCTGCTACTCTGACATTTTTTTCATTTTGTATATTTCAGCCAATCCTTCTAGGATTGACTTGATATTGTTTTCTAGGGGTTATTAATCCCCACTTTATTTGAGCCATACATTTCCATATATATGTATTGAAATTATTTTTGTATAAGTGCCTTCTGTAAACTACGCAGTCATAGCCTTAGACTTTCTGTATGTAGCAGTGTTCTTCATTTTCTTATACATGTTCTATTGAGGCTTGCATTGCCTAGCTTGAGTGATTGTTTCCTCAAGTATTTGTACTCATTTTCTGCTATGAGATAAATATGATGGCTATATGATTCTTCTCATATTTTATGTATTAATTCATCACTGCTATATGTTCTTAAATTTCTACATCTCCAATTTTAGAATATCTTAAGATATTCTTATTGTTGTAGAAATCCCCTATTTTGGGATATTACAAACTCACACTAATTTTTGGAATTATTCCTCAAATAGGATGGTTCTATATCAATACCTCTAATCATAAGAGCCATCTATCGAGTGTACAGCTCTGGGGACCTTCTCTACCAGCACTGTGATGTGGGTGCTCTGACATTATCTCTCTCATCCAACAATAATATGTTAGCCTATCTGGTGCACTTCCTTCCATCTTTGGTGGATGGCTTTGCATGAGTGGTTTCTACCACTCATTGTTACACTGCTTGTGACTGCTCCACATACTGAGGTTCATCCTTTGGAGAAAATATCTCCTCAAATTCATGCAACTTAAGCTACCTCTAAAGGGAAAATCACATGGATTTGTATTCATCAAACTTCACATCTCTTCTCACCACTGTCATCTTGTGTGCTAGCAAGTACGGCTGATAATTGTGAAGTGTATGAGTGTACGCCACAAATATCCCCAACTCAGTTGTTGTCTCTAGCTTCTTCCTTCCATATTTTGTCACATGGAAATAAATAGATGAACCAAATATTTTAAAATATAGCACATCCGATATCTTACCTAAAAAAGGCACCTATGGTGTACTCATCCCAAGTATTCGATGAGGACTTATGTTCTAGAAAAATACTAATGTATTGCATGATTCCACCCACAAATGCAATGGTAGGCCTTGATAATGCAACATAGCATGTGCTGCTCCCGTAATAGTTTTGTTATTTATTTTTGCAACCCTATTCTGTTGTGGGTTATGAGGTGCAAATCAATTCTCTTCGAATTCCTTCTGAGGCACATAAGTCCTTGAATTCATTAGATATGTATTATACACCATTATTGCTCCTCATAGCCTTCACCTTCTTTCCTGTATCTTTCTTGACAAGTGCTTTGAACTCACAAAACTTGAATAACATCTTTTCTTTATTCTACATGAAGAAAATCCAACACTTTCTTGAAAAATCATTAAAAAAAATCACATAATACATGTGATTTTTTGTGGAAGTTGTCGAGAATGGTCCACACACATCTGAGTGAACTCTCTCAAGGATTACCACTACTCAGCTTTCCTTATCATGAAATATGGATTTGGTATACTTCCACAATGTGCACCCTTTTCATGTGTCTCTCTTCACAAGTGCACCCTTCGGAAGTCTTGAAGAAATCTGTTGCATGATCCTCAAAGTGTTGTGGTGTAGATAGCCAAACTTCTTGTGCCATAATTCATAAATGTCTCGGCTATCAACCTTCTTTTATTTACTGCTCAATGTTTTGAAGTCAGCTACATAAATTTTGTAGAGGCTCTTCACTCGAACCCCAATATTTTTCAACCATCCCGTGACTTTTTGATGAAGGAACACCTCTCCTTCATTGAAAATCACATCATATCCATGATCTTCCAACATAGGAACATAAACCAAATTATTATTTAAACCAGGAACATGCATGACATATTTTAGTATGAGGGGCTTACCTAAATCTCTCTAAAAGGTAACTATACCAATATTGATAGCGCTATACCTCCCATCATCAGCCATCTCGATGTTCATATGGATATCCTTTTCATCCAAGTTATTTAATAATTATTTGTTGTCGTTCATGTGGAATGAGGCTCCACTATCCAAGTACCACACATATCCCATCACCAATGACACCATGCATGCGATGAGGGTGAAGTCCAACTCGAACTGTGAAGCCAATGCTTCACCTATTGCTCCTCCTAGGGCCTTCTTATTATTCTTATTTTGTGGAAATGTTTTGGCATAATGTCCATGCTCATGATAGTTCAAACATTTCACCTTTGAGAAATATCGATTATTGCCTACCTTTTCGATCTCATATTTGGAATGTGATGCCTTCCCTTTTCCTTTATTTTCCTTGCCATTCAAGGCACAGTTTTCCTCATCATTAGTCTTTGATGAGGATCCATATCTAGTGCTCTGAAAAATTTCTTCTTGTGTCAAATTAGACCATAGTCACTCCCAATCTTGAAGCTTCTACCTACAGATAGAAGCGATCCCTCTACCCCAATGAGTGGGTCTAGTAAAAAATAATACAAAATCAAGAAAACTCTCCTAGATTAAATCAGAATGACATGAGAGAGGAATATGTACTACCTCAATCCTATGTGGTCGCTTCTTGATGTTAATCCTGATCTCATCACTTCCAATATTGCTCCTCATTATTCGTTGTGCACGAATACTTGGAAGAGATATCAGACAAGAATAAATGAAGAAATCATATTATATTTCATTCTAATGTAAACCATATTACAAATCAAGGGGAATCATCCTAAGTAAGTAATCACATACAATATTATGGAAAGTAAAATATTATTTGTATTATTGATTAATCAAATAGAGAAGCATAAAACCGGTCCCTTGATGTTGGAAGCCTCCTTCAAGATGGGTTTCCAAATCCAAGCCAAAGACTTCAAGCAATCTATCTCCTTATAATTTTGGCAGCATTTAGGCACATTCAAGCACTAGCAAGGCAACCAAAAATGAAATTTTTTTTGGGAAAGCATGGCATTCATTTATAGGAGATCTTAAGAGGCTAAGGGTCCATAACAAAGGGAGTAAGATCAACATATTAAGGGAAAAATACTTAAATATAGGATCAAGAACTCAAATTGGGAGAACTCGACCCAATCCTCAACCAACTGATATCAGACCTTCATTCTTGAGGCTTCTAGTAGACGAATATTCTACTCCATTTTTTAGAACCTTCCTGAATATTACCAACAAAACTTTTTACTTTAATTCCCATGTTTTAAGCATTTTTCATAGGTTATGCACAGGGTGGCAAGCTCTATACCATGGAGTAGAGAACCATGTTGGGGCTGCAAATTAGATTTTTCAATTTTTTTCTTTATAATTGCTTTAACACATTGATTCTCCATTTCTTTAGGGATGTTTTGAGGATATTTCGAGCATGTTATTCATGGTGAACATATTTTTAATATTGCATCTATTTGTGAGATTTGTGGCATAACTGACACAAAGGACAACACTTCGTGTATGGAATAGGCAATGCAAAGAAATATTGTGTAGCAAAAAACACCTTTGATATTATCAACCCAGAAAGGATGAGTAACAATGACCTTTTTATTATTTAATGTATCTTTTTTTATGCAATTAAATGGAAATGGAACCGCTATGATTGGATGTTTGTTTTATGATAAATGATTCCAAATTTTAGAGTAATGTTGTGTACACAGTCTCCTAGAATGGATATTGTAAGAACATTGTTTCCAATTTAATGTCTACCCCAATAATGGTCTCCACTTTCCAATAACACCCCCCCCCTAGCCCTGGTAAAATCCTGGTGAGTTTGTTTTCTTTCACCACTCAATTTATTTCCGGTTGGTTTCTCGTTCTCTCCCTTCCTGCCATTTTCCCTCTTCCTTGGTGTTAGTCATTATTATTTTTCACTATCTTTATATGACTATAGAATGGTTATATCTTTCTGAAAACAATATTCCTTGAATATCTTCAGTTTCAGAAATCTCACTACCTTCATTATCCTTATAAAAGTATTTTTATTTTTCTTTATTTGGTCTTTTCAAAGTCACCATGTTGTTCCTAAAAGACTCATTATGGGCTTATACTTCTCATTTTCAACCATCTTTCCTACTTGAAACTTCATTGCCCTATTCTCCCCTGTCGACAAACTCCACCCTCCCGCTAGGGTTTCCTGTTGCTAACTCATTCCCATATCCCTTTGGGCATAATAATGTATACCAGTACTCTATTTTCACTTGAAAATCTCCAAGTTAAATTTCAATCAAAATCAGGTCAAAGGAGCCTCCCACTAGGTCATTAGGGTTTTGCATTGTTTAGGGTCATCCTTGGATGTTTCAACCACTTCTTTTCCTTTGTAGAAGCTAGCTCAGATGTAATAGAAATGTCAAGACCTGGTTATTCAAGAAGGACCTGAAGTTTCCAAGAACAATTATCTTCTAAGTTCAGAACCTGCAAATGGTAAAAATGGACAAAGTCGATCACTTCTACAGAAGTGTTGGAATATTTATGAGCAAAAGGTACTGATGATGTAGATTGTCTACTCCTGAATGAAAACAACTTACAACAAGGAAAGAGGAAAAACTTGGTATTGTATATGACTAGGGTTATGAACTGGTTAGTCCATTTGAGTGCCAAAGTAGTGTTTACTTGTAGGAAAATGACATGGAGAAAGCACACAAGGACAAGCATGAAGAAAGTTTATAAGAAAATATTGATAGAATATGGAAAAACGGCAAGGTGAACTGGACATAAATGAATGAACTTGAAAGGGCTATAAAGAATTTAGAAGACAACACTGAAGATTGCTGTAAATACTGCAGACACTTAGGGTTTTGAAAAAGTGGCTATAAAAGGTGGAAAAGATGAGTTGAACTTTATGGTGGAAAATATAGAAGATTTTGAAGATGTTGGTATATGTAATCATCCTAAAGTTGTCAAAATAAACATGTCAAGACTCAATGATCAAAAGAAAAGTCAACTTCATGACTTCAACAACCTGCAAGGAAATGGTGTCAAAGAATGTTAGTGAGAGATTTCAAAGATTAGAAAGTGGGTTTTGCAAATTTAAATTAGATCCATAAGCCTATAAAGGCCCATTTCACACTTCAAGAGAACCATTGTTACCTTTCAAAAGATCTGTTAGGTCTCAGTAATTTGTTATATTGGCAAGACCAAATTTGCAGGGGTAACATCAAACCAATCTTTAGAGTACTAGGACCTAGCCTTCTTGGACTTAGAGAGGGATCTCTCTATACTTGTGTAAAGGATGTAACTTGATAAATTTTTAGGGTTTTGATTTTAGGCTAGTTATAAGGATTAGGGTTTGTTTGTTTGGTTGGTTGGTTGGGTAGGTTGTCAAGAAAAATAGATAGAGTGAGAGAGGTTTAAACCATTGGGATATGGAGTCTACAAAGGTCTTGAGAAGTGAAAAAATAGTTCAAGGTTATATCACAGGGAAAGTCTAACAAAGCCAAATGGATCTAAAAGATTATGTGAGTGAAATGAAACATTAAATTGTGAACATAGTAGGTGCAAAGGACAGTTAATAATCCTTTAAAAAATACTTTAACAAGAATAACCTTTAAAATCACTAGGAATTAAAAATAATCAAAGACATGGCATACGAATAACTTCTTTGACCAAACCCTAGCATGTAGACATCAAGACAACAATCTAGTGAACCTTAGAAGGCCAGAAACTTGTAAGTCTTCTAGTGATTTCACCTTCAGGCAAAGAAAAAATTTAAGATAAACATATAGCAGAGATCAAAGAATAGGGAAATCCTAATTTCCTTAATCAAGCTACAAAGTCCTCCAAAGCAACCATTTAAGATGAACAAAAGGGCATGGAAAATCATAAACCTCTTCAGCTAAACCTAATCTGCAATACATCAAAGCAAAGACCTTAAAAACAATGTTTAAGTTACATCAAAGAGAAAGGCTAACCATGAACTACTTTGACATTAGCTTCATCAAATAAAAAAACATAAGTGGAACCAGAGAGGATTTAAGGATTCTCTAATTTGACCTAGCAGAGGAAAACACACAAGCAATAGAGAACAAACAGAGCTAAGGTGCCTCTAAACAACGTTTCTTAGCCTAAAATTTATGTCCTACTGCATGAGAAAGATGAAAAAAAATGATAACATAAGAAAACAAGCACTAAATAAGAAACACATCACCATTAACTATGTTCATGAATCCTGCAAGTGAGCTTGCTCCATAGTCATGCACACCAAGACATCCATAAAATCCAAAGCCAATTTCTCTCCAATCTTCAAGTCTATGATATTCTTCTCAATAATCATACAACATGTACAATGAGGCCTCAATGTAATATTTAACTAGCAAGGAGGACCAAAAACCTAACTAGGGTTTCCAAAATCTCATTAAGACATCATAAATGCCAAATTCTTCCATTGAGACCATGCAAGGCCCAAGGCACAAAATATCTAACGTAATAAATGCAAAATAACTTCAAACATAAATTATGAGCTAACTAGGAGTGATTTGCCTCAAAAGTACTCGAAAATATATTTTTTTTCCATAAATTTGTGTCTTTTGTTGACTTTGCATGCAAGGGCACAAAGCCAAGGCCAAGGGTGCAGCACCTGTACCAGAAAAATTTCTTGTTTTGTGACCAAGGTTTGGAGGCCTTCTAGGTGTCTAAATGAGCTCCGTGATAGCTCATTGGAAAGCTTGTCAAGTATAATTTCCAAAAATGATTTTTTTTTTTCTTTTTGGACTTCATTTACCTGCCCAAATACGCATTCTCCCAAGACTATTTAGGGTGCAACGCCAACTCTGAAAACATGGCAGAAAGGTGATATTTTGGGTGTTTTTGGCACTTTTGGAGTACCAATTTTGCTCCAAATGATATGAAATTTTTTATGGATGATTTCATTGGCCTAAGGATTCCAAAACTTTAAGCCATTCCTCAAGATTGGTGCTGCACCTTTGGCCCTCCAAAATAGTCAAAAACAAAATTTACAAAAAGTTGCCAAAATTTGAATTTTCCATGATAATTATATTTGGGATGCCTATAGGGATGCATCAGCGGAGATTTCAAGGTTTTCTTTTCCTTTTTCCTCCTTAAGGGTAGCAAACACATGCCTATTTCCTCTTTGATAGGTCAAAGGAAAAGGCTCATTTTCCACCATTCTAGTGTCTTCAGTCTCACTGTCATGTGCTCTGCTGTCATTAGTGCCATCAAGGCTACTATCATCATTGGTATAATTACTGCTGTCATCTTCATTTCCATTAGTTTCACTGATATGAGCCTCACTGTCCTCACTGTAATCATGGCTCTTTGTTCCAATTACCTCATCATCACTAATTTATTCTTTTTTTACATTTATCTCACTGTTGTCTTGGATTTCTGACCTATTTCCATCATCATCACTGCTCTTATGACTACCATTATCATTGCCCACATCATCACTGCTGCTTTCTACTTCATTTCCCTCATATTCCTACTCATTTTTTTATTTATCATTGACATCAACCTCATTGTTGTTTTCCTTACTTATTTATTCTTTTCTCTCATCACCACTACTATATGCCTCACTATTTTCTTCCTCCTTGCTTGAATCTTCATTGTTAGCTCCCACTCTGTCAAATGCACTAGTATCATGAGAGGAAGGTGAGGGATTTTGAGAAAGTGGTGAAGGAGGGTCATTTTGAGATTAAGCAATATGAGTGAGTGGAGACGTGTTAACAGTGGGGAGTGATGGACGAATGTATTTTGGAGGATGGGATGAGGAAGGTATATCTTGTTGAGGATGGGCTTTAGACAACTTAATGACAACTCCCAAATGAGAAATTACCATTTGTTTTAACTGATACTTTTCATATGAATATGGAAAGAAGTTTGAACAGTGACTTCAAGCATGATTTTTCATGTTTTCTCCTTAGTGTTTGATTTCATGCAATTAAACCATCAAATATGCTTTAAAATGTGGTTAGGTGATGGTACTTACCCTCAAGAACACTTGAAAAACCCTTGGAAGAGATTTTGAGGTGTGTTGACTTGATTTGACTGTTAAACTTGCTTGGAGGGCCCTCCTATCCAAGGGCATAGCGCCACCTCCAAGGCCCGTAGCACCTGTGTAATTTACATCGGAAAAAATTGCTAGGGACGTAGTGCCACCTCCCAGGGGTGCATCGCCAACACTAGGAAAATAGTTCATCTTGCATATGATTTTTTGAGGCCTTCCTGGTGTCCAAATTGGGCCCATGATATCGCATTGGAAATCATATCCTATATAATTTAAAAATCTACCTTTTTTTCACGGATTGGAGTTGATTTGACCTATCAAAAGTTGATTCTCTCAAGACTGGTCAAAAAGTGTTGAATGATCGTGTGCAGAAAACTTTTGGAGGGCTTCCTCAACTCAAAATTGAGCTCATGATATCTCATTGGAAATATCTTCCAGTGTAGTTATGATTTGAATCATCAAGAAAGTCATTTTGACACTCCAACTATGAGAAAAACGGATTTTCCCAAGGTCACTCCATAAGTGCATCAATTCTCTCGTGACACCTGTATTTTTTCCATTGCTCTAAAACAATGACATCTGTGTAAAATATGAAGGAGGTTTTTCTTCCTAAACCTATGATGGAAACAAAACTCTCTCAAGTTTTTCAAATTCATCTCTTTTTGTTCAGAAACATAGTTTGAAGCAAAACTGGCCCTAGGTGTTGCAAATGATTTGTCCTTTGGAATGACTTCTTGGAAAATGATGGAGGCATGATAAAATTTCTCTTGACACCTTTGGGACTCAAAAACAATGCAACACCGTCAAAACACTCCTTTTCCTGCACCATAGTGTTCAAGCCATATTTTGATCATTTTGGCATGACAAAATCCTTTTGAAAAGTATGGAATCTGATCAAACAGTGACATATTCCAAATCCTTTTGCTTTCATCATGGAGTTTGGCTTACCATTTTACCTTCCCTGACACTTTGGATAGTAGGTGATTGAAAACCTTGAATTGACCTTTCCTACTGATATTCTTTACACCTTTTCCCTTTGAGGTAATGAGGCATTCACCTTGGAAAACTTTAGGATGCTTTCACATAGCAGCACTTTCACAATCCTTTCTTTGCTGGCATCATGGAGTTTTTAACCTACACTTTACTCATTTAGGCATGGAAAAATCATTTTTTACAATTCTGGGATCTGATCACAGTGGAATCTTCAGAATATTTCTTTGTTGTCATCACAGAGTTCAAACCATCCTTTCACTTTCTCTGGCCATTTTCCCAAAACCTTAGATGTTTGGAGTGCATTTAAGACAATCATTGGTGATGTCTTCTAAGTTCTATATAGCCCTTTCAAGTTCATTCATTTCTTTCCAGTTCACCTCACGTTTTTCCCCGTCTCATCAATAATCTCTGATAAACTTCTCTTCATGTTTGGTTTCTTGGTGTACCTCCTCCACGGTCATTTCTGCATTTGATCCCTGCTTTGCACACTATTGGCCTAATCAAGCTCAAAAACCCTAATTCTCCTTAAGGCCAAGTGCTTCATGTCTTGCCTGCTGCAAGATGTCTTCCTTTAGGAGCATACCATTTACCTTATCAATTTCTTCTACTGATTGACCTCTTAACACTCCTGCAGAACTTCCAAGTTACATTTACCTTTTATAGAACTTGAATTTGACAAGATAGTCTTCTTTGGAGACTTTCAGGTCTTTTCTTGAATAACCATGTCTCAAAATTTCAAGACCTATGAACTGTATTCTAAAAAAGAAAATAAATGTCTGAAACACCAATGATTAATCTTGGACCATATGAAAAACCCTATTTGACCTAGTGGGAGGATCCTTTGACCTGGCCTTTGACTAAAAATTGGCTTGGAGTCTTCAAGTGAAAAACAGAGTATTTGACAAAGTGCTGTATTGAAGATCAAAAATTCAATGTACTTGATTTATCTAAAGATCATATAGAGATACTTTTGAGACTATCAATGCTTGAGGAACCCGGTGAACATGGGAAATAATAGGCTTATAGGTATCCCTAGATGTAAAGTAGAGTTATGGGCAAGGGGAAAATGGATTAATGAGGTCATAGGTGGGAAAAAAGGATGGAGATGAGTGGCACAAGCCCATAAGGATTCCTTTAGGAGAGGCAGGGTGACCATGGAATGGTAAAATGGTACAATAGTGAAAAAATTCTATAAGGATAATGAAGGCAGTGATATTTCTATAACTCACAATATTCAGGGAATTTTGTTTTTAGAAATATAGAACTAATATTTAGTCATCTACAGATACTAAAAATAACTGATGACTAAAAAGATCAAGAGTGCTTAGTAAGGAAACATTTGTGAGTTTTCAAGCAGAATTCGGGCAAATTTTCTTGGCGCTGCGCATTTCGCTTGGCACAGTGCGCCTGGGAGTTGACATTGTGCCCTTTTCAACTTTCCTCCACGTAATTTCTGAAGGCACTGCACCCTTTTCAAAGTGATGCACTCTTGCCCGACAGAACTGTGTGAAGTTTCCTTGGCAATGCGCACTTAGGACCTAGCGCTGCACACTTAGCTTGGTGTTGCGCCCTCAGCCATTGGCACTGTGCACCTAGACAAAAGGTTTTTCTAAGAGTTGGGGCCATTCAAACATATTAAAAACTTCTCCAAACTCTTTCCAAGGTCATCCAAGCAACCTTAATTGGTAAGTACATGATATAAACCCTATTTTTATGCCATTTAGTGAATTCTTAATCAATGGAAATGAAACCCTAAAAAGAAACCCTAAGTTTTAAGCTCGTAATCACTATTTCATCCCTATTCCATCCTCCTTGAAGAAAATCAGTCATAAAATAGGGTAATTACATTGCTTAAGGGTTTTCATTGAGTTATTTTTCCCCTCACTCATTTCCTACACCTATACCCATTCACTCATTCCCTTCATTTGCAAATTTTTCATTTAATTCATTCCCCTCATTCATTTCACCTACACTCCAGGGTTTCATAAAACAGAGTTTTAAAAATGTCAGAGGAAGGAGAAAGTGGCAGTTGTGTTGAGGCACAAATGCCAAGGAGACATGATCATAAGGGAGGAAAGATAAACAAATTTGAACCTATCACCACAAGGGAGCTTATGGCCTCTCCTCTTACTATATCTTGTTTTAAACATGTGGTCTGCTTTGATTTTTGTGAGAAGGTGTAGCAAGTCCAAAATCAACTAGATCTAACAAGACTATTGATCATTAACCTACATGACAAGAAGGTAAATATTGTTGGCGTTACATTTGAGATGTCAACTAATGCCATTGCAGCTGCTACAGGGATACCTAGTGTGGGAGAAAAATGGTTCAAACAAGTAAACCTGGACATGATTTATTTTGAACCATACCTTAAACCTAGGTATAAAGATCATCATAAGTCCATCTTCCCTTTTTCTCATCTTCTTGATAGATATGCACCCATGATGAAGATAATAATGAAGTATTTAAATTGTGAGGGAAGGTTTTCCTTCCTTTACTCATATCATATTTGTATTCTTATGAATTTCACTAGAGTTAGGATGTTGCATAAACCATATTATCTTTTCTGTAGCATTAACAAAATGGCCTACATAGTGCAAAAGAGAGACTACAATCAGCAAATTCAGAGCCTGTTTCATCATTCACTTATCAATATGGTGGTTATCCACCAGCTCTAGTAGAAGAACATTCCATCGAATACCTTCATTTCCCATGAGTTTTTCACTACTCCACATGACCATCATCAACAAGATATTCCTTCACCTTCACATCCCACTGTTCATACATCTCCACCCACTCACATTCCTTCACCCCACGATTACCCGTCCACATCACCTTTCCAAAACCCTTCACCCTCATATCATGATGACAAATCATCAAGAAGTGATGGGAACATTGAGACAGATGGCACTAAAATGAGTGACATAAAGCATTTTCCTTTGACATACTGGAAGAACTATAGGAATGTGTTTGTTGCACTTAATGTGCAAGGGACCATGCCTTCTTCATCAATGAAATAGGTTAATAAAGCCAAAGGAAAGGTCACAGAACCTATCACCGTTGAGGAGGAGAGCAAGCATGAAATTGAGAAAGAGTTTCAATTAATTGACCTTGATGATGAAGATGAGGAGAGGATCACCAATATGTTGATCAAAAGCAAGGATCCCAAGATTAGTAAGCTTCAAGCTAATCTTGGTAGGGCAGAAAATGTGATCAACTTTTATGAGCTAGAGAATCAACAATTGAAAACAAAGCAGGCTACTAGTGAGGTCAGGGAAATCAGAGCTCAGAAAGAGGCCAGAAAGGCCAAGGATTTGCTAGATGAAACCTTGGGCACTTTTGATGACAGTGAGGATGAGGAAGAATAGCTTCCTATGCAAAGATCAAAGACAATTAGATTGAATAAGGCTTTAGCCCGAGAAAGAGAAGAAGAGGCAGAGTTGGCAGAGCAACTCACTCCAAGTGAGCTGCTTGCCATAGAGATTAGCAATGATAGAGATTCTTGGTTAGAGAGGGAAAATTTACATCTAGAGGGTCAACTAGAGAAGTCCAATAGATACACTGACATTTAGAGAAGGATGGAAAGACATTATTCCATGAGAAACAAGATTGCAAGGGCCAAGCTCAAATGAGCCCATGCAAAGATTCAGGCTCTAAATGAGGCAAAAGAGAAGGAAAAACTGAATATTCTAGCTGAGGTCTCCCTACAAGCCTCCAAACTGTGATCAACAAAACAAATTCTAGTTTTGACACTTTGGTGCAAATTTTGAATTTTTGATACTTTAGCTTGCAGAAAATTGGGCCAAACGGGTAGTGCCACTGAAGTTGCGCTCTTTTTTGGGGCACTCAAATGAAAAAAGGTCAACATTTTCATGTTCCTCATGCCAATTACATCATCCTAAAAAATTTTTAGATGATTTGGAGAAAAACTGGTCCCTCAAAAGGGCCAAAAACTACCAAAAAATCACATTTTCTGCCCTCTTTTTGGCACTGGCACTGTGCATTTAGCAGTCTTGGGAGGAGTCATTTTTGACAAGGAAAATTGGCACCATTTTGGAAAGTAAAAGAATATTTAGAAACTAGACAGGACAGGCTTTCTAATGAGCTATCATGTCATTTTCTCAGTCTTGGCATTGCACGTTTTCATTAGGGCTGCACCCTTACCAGGAGTCATTACAAGAGATATTTTGGACCCTTAAAGTCAAAATTTTTCCTAAATTAGCTCAATAGTTATGTTAGAAGTTATTTTTTGCAATAAATGAGTTTTAGATATTTTGCCTTGGGCCTTGCATGGTCTCAAAGGTCAAAATGCCTTAACTATGTAATGAATGACATTTGAAACCCTAGATAGGGTTTCACCTCCTCATTTTGCAGATAAATACTACATGTATGATTCATTGTATTTTTTGGTTGATTGTTGAGTTGAATACCTCATAGACTTAGATTTGTGAAGATTTTTTGGCTTTGGAGCTCTGTAACTATTTTGGACTGAATATAAATGGAGCAAGCATATTCATAGGATTCGTGCACTTGTTTAAATGGTGATGTTGTTCTAATATTATATTTGTTTCTTTTTTTTTCCATATTTTTCATCTTTTCTGTTGTAATAGAGTAGAAAATTTAGGTTAATATATGTTGTTAGAGGCACCTTAAGTCTATCTACCTTCTATTGTTCAAATTTTTTCCTCTGCTAGGTCTGATTGGAGAATTCTTAGTTTCTCTCTGGTTCCACTTAGCTTGTTGTCTTGAAAATTATTTAATGGAGTCAAGCCAAATAATTTTATGGTATGCCCTATCCTTTCGTGTAGCTTGAAACATTGTTTTTAAGGCCTTTTCTTTGAAGTTTCCTGATTAGGGTTTGGCTAAAGAAGTTTATGGTTTGCCCTGTCCTTTAGTCCATCTTGAATAATCACTTTGAAGGTATTTTAGAGTCTGATTGATGAATTTAGGAGTTCCCTTATCTTTAATCATCACTTATATGTCATCTTAAATGTTTTCTTTGTCTGAAGGTAAATATCTAGAGAATTTAGGAGTTCCATGCTCTCTAGGGTTGGCTGGATTATTTTCTTAAAGTTTAATTGGTGAGGTTTGGCCAAATAAGTTGTGCCCTCTCCTTTGGTTCTTTCTTAAATCATAGTGATCTTAAAGACTCTTCTTGTTCTAGTATATGTTAAAGGATTCTTAATTTCCCTTTAAACCTATTAAACTCACAACTTAATGTTCATTTCACACTCATATAACCTATTAAGATCCATTTGGATTTGTTAACTTGGCCTATGAAACACCCTTGATTTATTGTTGTACTTTTCAAGCCTTTCACATACCCCATAGCCCAATGGTTTGAATTTCTCTTACTCTATCTGTTATACTTAACAAGCAACCCAACCAAACCAAACAAAACAAAAAAGCCCTATCATTTTAACTAGCCTAAAATCAACATCCTAAATCAATCAAGTTATACCTTTTATGCTAATATAGAGAGAGCCCTCTCTGAGTCTAGCAAGGCTAGGTCCTAGAACTCCAAAGTTTCCTTGATGTCACCCTTGTCTATTTGGCCTTGCCAATTTGACAAATTACAGGGATCTAACACTAGGCTTGTTCTAGAACCAACAGTGTAGGGGGAGAAAAAGGTCTCCTATTTCATGTGCTAATAATTTTTAAATATCTCCCAACCCTTGGAGAATAATTAAGTACATCCCTACTCCCTATTCATGAGACATTATGCCTGCAAGCATATCCTATTTCTCAAGTCTCATCTTAACTATATCTTCCTTATGAATCCCTCTCTCAAAGTAGTCTTATATCCTGTGTCATATACTAGAACGTATTCTTATATAATACATTGATTATTTTAGTATGAGTTATGTCATGCCCTATATACTAGGACTTATGTTTATCTAATGTATTTAAAGTCCTATTTGAAAATTAAAACTCCATGAGTTAGAAGGATGTGAAATTAATAAGTATAATTGGATTCCTTAAAGAAGGACCACTATGTTGATAGTTGAGGCGTCATTAATGAAGGTTCGGTCAATTGTTAAGGTTTTGATTAATTAGACCCAAGTTGTCATTATATTTATAAGTGGAGTATATTTATGGTCCTCCACATGTATAGACAGATAATTAATAAGTGGTTACCATAATCATGTGAATACAACCTCAACATGTACACCCGGATGACAATAATATATTTACCATATATATACAAATACAATGTTATTGGGGAAATATTTTCATTATATACATGGATGTACTAATACTAGTACCATTAGTGCCATATCTACATATTTACCTCATGGTTGGGGTCATTAAATAAATATGGAATATCACTGACAAATTCTCAAGAATCCAATAGATGAACATCATACCCCACCTCATCAATGAATTACCTTGATATTTAGAAGTTGAAATTACACTAGTGTGTGACTTTCAACTCCACATCCTTCTATAACAATCCTAAAGGATATATGAGTCATGATGTGTATTATTTTTCAAATCTAGTTGTTGTAAAAAATAAATTTTGGTTCTTCCAATTGAAATAATCATAATTAATTGTTACCACTATCTTATTGAGTTAGATATTCTCTTGGAAGAACTTTTATTTCATTGAATCTAAGGACTTATGCTCAAAAATAAAAATTGACTTTTACACTTCAAAGGTTAGTTTATATTTCTAGCATAATAAACCAATCCTTACAATTTCATATATCGAATTTTTTTTATTAAGCCATTAAGGAATATTTCTCATAAACATCTTACGATTCATTAATGTCTTAACCTTAAATTTTCTTAAGCTAGAATATTAAGAGGGTTTTTATAGTTCTTGTCTTAGGAACGAGTTTGAGATAAATTGTACAATCATTTATCCTTGTAATGACCACTCCTTTTGTCAAGATCAAAACATATTTCCTTCTTTTACATGTGGAACATTTATTGGTGTCTTTCATTGTTTCCCTTATATTCCCTAGCTATGACCATCTTCTTTCTCATTAGATATTATGTCATTATTTGACTTCTTTATGTTGAAATGTGTTTTCATTCATGTCAAAATAAATTATAAAACACCCTTAATATTTGTCTAGATTGCATCAGTTGGAAGCACTAAAGGAAGAAGCCATGGAAAATCCTATGTGACCTACAACTAATGAGGAATGTGGGAATGAAGATAAATTTGTTTGGACTCATGAACACTATCATTGGTGTTAACCAATTTTTGGTCATCTAACCTATTACTATTAGATGGACCAAAGTACACCATGTAATACCAATTTAACCCTAAGTAAAATTGCTTTCACTATGAAAAATAACTTAGTAATCCATAATTTATTAAGCTTTTTATGGTCTAAAAAGGAAACCCCATGAGGAAATATTTAATAAATCCATATTTGTTTGATTTTCCTCAAGGGATAATTAATTAAATAACAATTTAATTAATACTCCTGGTCACATTTAACCCAAAACGGGAAAATTAATTAGAGAAAACATTATTTATCTTATTATTTTCTAGGAATAATTATTTAAACAATGTTTAAATAATTATTTCTTGTTAAAATTGACTAAATAATTTATAAATAATTGAAAAAATCACTATTTATTTAATTATTACTCAACCACATTCTTAAAATAATAAATAAATCATTTATTTATTTATTATTTACAAATAAAGGGATTTGACCAATTTCAAATTCTCTTTCCCTCCAGCAAAAACAATAAAATATTCCATAAAAGTTGGATCTAGATTTGGTTAATAATATTTTAATTATGCGCCAATATCTAGACTAACTCAATATTTTGTTATAAATAGAAGGGTTTTTCCATTCATTCACTACATTTTCTTGCTTAAAGATTGCTCTAGATCTATACTTTTGGTCTGACTTTGATCCTCCATCATTGTCATATTTTTCTACCTTTTTGCTTGTGAGCTCCCTTGGAGTTCCATTTTTGTTTGGGTTTTCTACACCATTAAGAGAGAGAGATCTTAGATCTGAAGCACTGAGGACATACAAGAACCCATCCCATGGAGGGGGACTAGTAACATCTTTCTACGTTCCCTTCCCAGGTGTCATAAATACAAAAATTCTTTAAAAATATTCTTGTCTTGTCTATTAGATGCATGGAGAAAATCTTGTTTTTATTTATTGTTTAATGTATTTAACTACATATATCTGGATTTTTTAGCATTTATCTTGGTCAAATAACTACATATTTAAGGAAATTGGCAGCCATCTTTGATGTTAGGGCTATTTTTTATGCACATCCAAAGTGAGCTTTTTTTGTACGCTTGTGATTAGAATTCACACTAACAACTGGTGACTCCACAAGGGTTTATAATTAAGATCGATGTCGTTTTTTAGATAACTACATAACCATCTGCTTCAAATTCTTGTTATTCTTTTCTTGATGTTGTTTTTAACCTTTAAAACCCTAAAATAGTAAAAATTCTAACTTCCACATGTTTCTGGGCCTATTGCGCAAGTGACATGTATTAGCCGCAGCTGAGGCAAAAAAAAATTCTGAAACCTGCTCCTGAGATAGCTGGAAGTGCAGGTCTCACCTTTTAGGCCAAAACCTCCGACCTTTTCTCTCAGGTAGTGAAAAACTTCCATAAATTTGCGACCTCAGTGGAAAATAGGTCATAACCCGTGACCTGTCCTTTTTCAGGGATATTTTCTATGATTTTTCTAGGTTTGTTTGGGCTACTATTCAGGGTTGTCTAACCTCCCTCTCCACCTGTTTTGGACCTATACTTTCTCTATTTTACTCATCGAAGTAGGAACCAAGCCCCTAGGGCTTCAGTACGCTTCCAACTTTTTAGGAGGAGTTTAGCTGAAGTAGGTCATCTGAGATTTCAGTGTGTTCAACATTTTTTCATATATGATCCTATACTTTCATATCAATTTTATATTCGTTATTCATCCATCCAAAACACCTCTTTTCAGTTTTTTTTGGTCCTCCTTTAGGGTCCCCTCCGTTTCCCTTCAGGTTGTAGCCTTTCACCACCTCATTTGCAACACTTTTCCCTCTGGTGTTTTGTTGTTTTCTACACCTATTTCAAGCATATATGAACTTTAGATCCTTATCCCTCACAACTTTACATCCATTGGCCATTTTGTGTGTTTTGACTAGATTTTACCCACCCATATACTAGTTGTTGGGAAGCCCTCCTCCTTGGGTTCAAATTGATGCATCTTTAGCTATTTATTTTTTGTCATATTTTACTTTACTTTACTATTATTTTCAGATTTATTTATAGTTATACAACACCTTTTTTATTTTTTCTCTACAAATGTCTGGGTTTAATTAAAAGTAACACACTTATCACATACATGAACACCCTAACTGAAGAGCGCCAGGTTTACACCGCCAGGCCAAGACTATAACATTGTAATCAATTGATCCTGCACCTCCCTGCCCTTGTTTCAACATTGTAATAATTTGATCCTACACCTCCTTGCCCTTGTTGGTCTCTCTTCATTCTATGATCCATGTTTATTTTTCCATCATTTTTCCCCCAAGGCATTTATCTCGAAGACTTCTTGGCCTTCATCCTCAGTTTCCAGTAGGAAGGCTTACTCCTCCATGTAGGATTCAAGTTTTTCCTCCACTAAGTCCCCATTCTGACTTTGCTTCTAGTTCACCGGGTTCCCCTTTCAGTTTTATCCCTAGTCCTCCTCACATCACCTTCACCATGTCTAGTTTATGACCTGACGTTGGTGGTAGCCCCAACCCTAATGCTGGGAATACTACTAGTGGGACCGCAACATGAACTATCTTGGCTACTCCCTTGCTCCCTTATATGGCAGGCCTGAGTCTTCCTGATTTTAACCAGTTGATCAATGACCACATACACCATGATCCTGGTTGTCCTGCTATGCCAACCAAGCTCCCTTTAGACATCCCCAACTTTGAAGATATTGCTGGAGAGGATACTACAAACCATGTTCATTCTTTCCACATGTGGTGTTCATCTAACTCCATCACCAATGACTCTTTCCATATTTGGTTGTTCCTATGGATTCTTACTAGAGAAGCTTCCAAGTGGTATGTCGATCAAGCCTTGTCTTCTCAATTAGGGGGATTTTGAGGTCTAAAATTGGCCTCCTAAGGAAATAATAAAATATAGCTAAACCAATAAAATAATATTTATGAATTTGCAATTCAATTTTTGCACCACAATCCATGTAACCATAGTTAAATTGAATTCAAAACTTGTACCAAAATAAAATTAATAAAAAAGTTGTATTGGTGTGACTATAAATAAGAATGAGCTTTTTAGGAAAAAGTCATTATGATTGAACAATTAATGCATTTGTCCTTTGTACTTAAATAACTTAAAATAAAATATAAATAAAAATTTATAAATTCTTAATTATATTATATGTTATTAATTAAAATTTATATTATTTAAATTGTATAATAACATGTAATTAATATACTATATAAAAATAATATAATATAATATAATAAATGTATAGGGATATGCATTGTTTCTTTCAATAAATATGAAATGACAATAATATATATTTATTCAAAAAGTGTGAAATGACAATTATTATGAGTACTTTACTTTGAATTTAAAAGTACTTATAGTACTACCATGGTTAACCATGAGTTTTTATCCACCATTGAGAATGTGACAAGTAAGTACCTTTAACTCAAGTAATGCCACCTCAACCATTAGGGATGATGTCATCCGCTAAAATGTGTTTGGTTCTCATAAAGTGAATTTTGATTGTACATTTTCCTTAGGAGGCCCATTTTAGACCTCAAAATTCCCCTAGTGTACTTCTTTTACAACTCTTGCCAAGGCTTTTTTGTCTTACTTCTAGCTTCCCCTTTGTTATGACATCAATACCGAACTTTTTACCTCTCTTTGTCAATCATCTGCGACCCCCCTATCCAATCATGTCTAGGAATGACAGAGAAGAAAGATCCTATGTCGAACCCCTACCTTCGAAGACTGTATCTACATGGACTGGTTTCTCAGATCCCTTTTTCCTGCTATTGGAAAAGATGTCGCATCTCATTTCCCTCAAATCGAAGGACTTGCCCTCTAGATTGCATTGAAATATGACCTGATCTACGCATAGTCTGGTTATGTTTATACCTTCTTACCTGATATCCCTATATCTGGTGGTGCCAACACACCAGGGGAATCCCATGATGGTGATGGTATCATTGGAGCCCCTTCCCATCCATACACTCATCCTCCCATGGGTTATGGTTTCCCTTAGGGAGGGACCAACTCCTCCAACACTTTTCCCCCTCCTAGTAGCATGTATTCAGGATACAACATGCCTCCTCCTTTTTCCCAACCTGTTTACCACAATGTTGCCCAACCTCCTTATTATCTGTATTTTCATCTGGGTGCTCCAACTCCTCCAGCATTAGCACTGCAGCCTCCCTTTTCTTCTAAACTGCCATAACAACATCCACCACCCCCCTCCCAAGGGTTAGGCGTATGCACAACAGGGTGTGACTAATCCTCCTACTTCAAAAAATAAGAGGAAAGGCAACCAAAACCAATATACCCCAGGTAATCCTACACCCAATCCCCAATGGAATGTACCTAACATAGCAACCCAGCAACAGGGCACTCAGCCCATGTAGGACAGGCCTGTTCGCATGAACAAACCTTGTTCTTGTTGTGGTGTCTATGGTCACTACACCCATGATTGTCCTCTTTTACCTCAGATGCATCAGATGTGGGAAGCTCAAGTAGCATCCTAGGATAGCAAGCCTCCCCTTTGGTTCCTCCTAATGATGCACCTATCCAACCCACTTCTTTTACCAATCCTTTCCCCCAACAAGGATTTGTGGCTACCCAACCCCCTAAAAGTTAGGCGACCACTCAACCTCCTCCATCTAGTACCTCTAATTATAAGATTCTCATGATGAACTTTGACCAACCCATTACTGTTGACCTCAACCTTTAGACTCGGTTCATCAGTACAATAAGCCCCCTGCTACGTCTGCCACTGAGCCCCCTTCTTCATGTCCCACAGATCCTTTTTCGACACCCAATCTCCCTTTATTGATCCCTCAGCCTAAGGCAGAGGTTCATACCAAGATCCCCAAGGGGCCATTACACTGAAACACTCCTTCTGGTAAAGCTTCCCATTTGTATAGTATAGTACATGACTTAGTGCAATCCCCTGCTACCATGTCAACGCTAGAAGTCCTCTAGTCGTGCCCTTCATAAGGAAAATCTCTACTAGCTGCCATGGGCATTATGCATCCTTCAAATGATCATTTGATTGTCTTTGATGTTGACTGGTCAAAACATCCTCCCCTTCCTGGCTTCGTCGCCTTCCAAATCCCTATTAAGATCTGAAATGCCATTTTCTCTTGTTGTATCATTGATGAGGGGGCATCCACCTGTGTGATGTTAGCTTTAGTTTGGAAGCAACTTGGATCTCCTGATTTGGCCCCTTCCACTGTCACCCTTTGAGCGTGGGATGGCCACTCTTCCCAGCCCCTTTGCATGTTTCACAATTGTCTTATTAATCTTGCGGAAAAGACTATTTGTGTTGAAGTTGAAGTCAGTGATGCCCCCTTAGAATACCACATTCTATTGGGTCATAGCTACAATTATGTGATGTATTCTCTCCCATATGGGGTTCACCGTAATCTGTGATTTACTCAAAATGGAAAGATTGTCACCATCGACGATTTGACATGTTATGAACTGAAGTCTCAAGCCTCCCCTAATTCCATCATCTCTTCGGTGGCCAATAAACAAATAGTCGAACCTTCGACCAGTGTTTCACCAAGAGTGTACAAATATTCCTCTCTGCTTGTTTCTTTCCCTGGTCCCTCTTCTCATATCTCCGATCCTAGATTGTCAAATTTTTTCATGATGCAATTGTCTCGGTTCGACCTCAAACGGACTGGTTTGACTAGTCAGCAATCTCGCCCTCCGCAACCTGCTCCTAGCACTTCAACTCGGCCTTCAGCACCCCCCCCTCAAGACCACTCATATGTAGTTGGTATCCATGAGCTTATCTATCCTCCTGGAATGGTTCCTCCTAGCCTTAATCATCTTAGAGCTGTCCCACCTAGCCACTACCCCTCTGGTCAGATACCATTTCTAGCTCCCCCTCCCGGAGTATTTTCGGTACCTTTTATGGCTACCTTATCTCTTCCTAACATGACCCTCGGGATCCTAGTTTGGTACATTGATCCCCCAGCAACTATCCTGCCTAGTTAGCCCAAAACGTATATTTATTTTACTGTGGTCCAACCGGTCCCCATGACCCCTCCCCTTTCTTTTGTGCATCAGCCACCTCAACAAGAACCTACTCCTATTGTGAAAGCTTTGGGTGAGGGGGGAAAATCTCGCAAGAAGGCACCTAAGGACAAGGCTTCTCAAACAAACATTGATCCTCCCCAGACTCCAAAGTGTACCCCTCCATGTGCTTTTTGTGATGTTGTTATTCATGCCACCCATCATTGTCCCGAATTGCCTCGCATCAAGCCCATGGTTAACGTCACATTTCTTGAGTCTAAGGTTCGTGAAGCCTCCGTTTCTTCCTCGACTACAGATAATAACACCAAGATTGTTCACACCAACCACCCCTATGCTTTGTGTGATCTCAATGGCCATTATACCCATCTTTGTCCTCGCCTCAAGCATTACCATGCCTCTTTGGAAGTTGTTCGGGAGTACGAGACTGAACAAAATGTGTCCGCCTCTCCCATACTCGCGTAGTATGCTTCACGAAAACCTCAGGGTACCTTTTATCCCATTGAAATTCCCCCTCTCTATGTTGAGATGATGAAGTCTTTGTCCACTATCCTCTACCTGTCATTATCTATGAGATCCACAGTGGAAGATCCCTTTGGGACTTACCCTTGTGTTTCACTTGACCTCCCTTCAGCGTTCACCCTGGGCTTAACATCAGTGGATCCATTATATATTTTTTGTTCTGTTACCCTCCACGACAATGTGCATGTGAACCTCTCTTCTCATGATGATGAGTCAGGTAGCTTCACTGCACGACGTGGTCTTTCTTCCACCATTCACCCCATATTCTATTGCGATGACAACATTATGGAAGCATTTACCACCCCTAACTTCATCTATCGCCCCTTACATCGAACCCATGCATTCAAACCACATACACCTTGTGGCCATTAAATTCACACCCAATATTTGGGTAAGGGGGAACCCATATTTGAGAGTCCAAGAGAGGCAATTCTCGACAACCCTCATAGTGCATTTGGTCGTGTCGAATCTAGTACCATCATTATTTCCCATTTAGAAGAAGCTCTAGAGTCCAATATCACTTCATATCACTCTAGGGATGATCTCCCTTTTCATTCCTTCCTCTTACATTAGCAACCCAGTCCCCTAAACATTGTTGTTAACAAAACTGTTGGTTTTCCACGAGAGCACCAATTCATTATCTCCAAATCCACTCTTTGGGATAGTGACACCATGTATGCCAACCCAGAAACTTAGTCCATTTAATTCATATATGCAGTACCAACAGAGATTAGTAATCCTCCATTCCCTTTCTTGAACTGCATAACCATAACGAAAACAAATGGTGCACCACATCACAAAAATGTGTTTATATTCCCGTTTTCTAAATACATTTTGGCATGACCATAACATGCTTAGGGTTGCCTATGCCCCTAAACCATAAATATGCCAGCTCTCAGCAAAAAATGACATTGAAACCCCCTTTCTCTGACAGGTCGCACTTTTCAGGTAATTTATTGGGATAGGTCCCAGTTTTCTACCCAATACCTACAACCCAAGTCGCATAACAAACCCCAAAAAATACATCCTGGCCTGTTCCTAGGCTCTAGGTGCCTAATCTGAAACTTTAATCTCGTGAATTAAAAGAGTATGGTTATGCCTCTTACCTGCAACTAATGGATCTCAATTCCAATGGTTGGTTTGTCCACTATGATTGCCGCAAGATTTAGCGCCATGTCTCCTCTCTACATTCACCACAGCTACACTTGAAAATGAATTAAATTGGAGGGAAAATGCATTATTAAAAGATAAACCCCATATTTTTCTTTTGCTAGCTGCGACAAAACTGTAGCTTGATTTTAAAAAATGTCAGCATCATTGGAAATCTCTCACCGAGCTCTCAAATGGGTATCCTTTTGATTTTTTTGATTTGATACTTCACCTGGAAACTGTTTTTTCCAAGAAGGGTCACTTCACCACTCCTAAAAATTGAATTTATTCACTTGAAACACTTGTACTTGGGGCATCAATTTTCCTTCATACTTGTCCATGCTCGTGTCAATTTTAATCATGAGTAACCATCTTGTACTCATGTTTTTATGGTCCCCACCAGGCCTGTTCTATGTGGCAGCATCATCGAGTCACCCTTGTTGGAGCATCCGAGTTGAGTCATCATCGCATCCATGGAGTCTGTCCCAAGTCCCTTTGTATCTTGCTATATTACTCCATCCTTCATTGCTTTGTTCCTCTCTCTTGTCGCACATTTTTGCCTTCAGTCATACTGTCCCCTATCCCCTCCGGTGTCATGTCAGTAGTTTTTGGGTCATCCATGCCCTTTATGCTCTAACAAGGGAAGTCATCAGCTTGCTACTCAGTACCCCCCCTTTCACCATTATCCCTCGTGTCAGTCTATCAGTCGCTCTACTATTATCTCTTTCACCTTAGTTAAGGATCCCTTATTGCCTCACCTAAGGCGGAACTCCTTCTGTCGACATTAGCTTATTCATTCTAGAAGATAAGTCTAGAGGGCGGTGTACCTTGGTTCTAGCTTCCACTGTTGTTCGGTGCCTTGGATCAAGCAAAGGGACTCTTTATTTCCCTTTGACTTGATTACTTCTCAGCTCCATCTCCTTATGGCATGATCAAGATCCATATACTTGATGGTTCAGTGATGCAACAGATTATACCAGTGATTCCCGAGTGTGTGTGAGATGTTTCAAAACTCATGAGGGGGTGGTCCTTTAGGTAGCCCCCCACATAACTGGATGACTTATATACTATAGCCTTAGATGTAGCTCCATATATTTGATGGTTCTCACCTCAGCCGCTTGCAATGCCTTTCTAGATTGCATGTATCATTCAAATTTTTAGAGCCCTTTCCTATTTAACAAGGCCTCTTTAGTTGTACTTATATCTGATGTACTCAAATATTATTGTATAAGTCTTGGTTGTTGTCCCAGGCATAGTATGTATGTGCGATCCATTATCATGTCTTTATCTAGACCATGTTTATGCCAACATGTACTATACAGTTCGATCCCTTGTTTACTGGACGCATTATTATTTGTACTTTGTTATCTTGGCAGGCATAGGTATGCCTCCCCTGCCTCATGTAGAACAGGTATTCACTCATAAAAAAAGACTTGTCACACCTGTAAGTGTCGCTTCCTCGGGATCTTCTCCTCTAGCACTTTAGTCTACATTATATTTCTCTCTCTCTGAATCGCCCTTCGGTGTCTAGTGATTGAGTTCTTACAACGTACTTCGGTCATATGATTAGCTCCTAACGCTTGCACGTTGAGGGGAAATCTGTTACACCAATTTTTGGTCATCTAACCTATTACTTTTAGATGGACCAAAGTACACCATGCAAGATCAATTTTACCCTAAGTAAAATTTCTTTCACTATGAAAAATAACTTAGTAATCCATAATTTATTAAGTTTTTTATGGCCTAAATAGGAAACCCCATGAGGAAATATTGAATAAATCCCTATTTGTTTGATTTTCCTCAAGGGATAATTAATTCAACAACAATTTAATTAATATTCCTCGTCATATTAATCCCAAAACAAGAAAATTAATTAGATAAAACACTATTTATCTTATTATTTTCTAGGAATAATTATTTAAACATTATTTAAATAAAATTCCTTGTTAAATTTGACTAAATAATTTATAAATAATTGAATAAATCACTATTATTTTAATTATTACTCAACCAAATTCTTAAAATAATAAATAAATCATTTGTTTATTTATTATTTACAAATAAGGGGATTTGACCAAATTCAAATTCTTTTTCCCTCCAACAAAAATAATAAAATATTCCATAAAATTTGGATCTGGATTTGGTTTATAATATTTTAATTATGCACCAATATCTAGACTAACTCAATATTTGGTTATAAATGGAAGTGTTTTTCCATTCATTCATGACCTTTTGTTTCGTAAATATTGCTCTGAATCTATACTTTTGGTCTGACATTGATCCTCCATCATTGTTGTTGGAACGAGGTTCCCTAACCTGCATTTTTGGTACAATTTTGTAACAATCGGTCTTTCGTAGGGGTTTTGGGGTGGGTCAAAGCCCCTAATGTTTTGTAATGGGTTAAAGGGTAGCTCTAGGGTCCGCAAACCATGGTTTGCGGACCATCGGATAGCAAAGGCTACAATGCTATAAATAGATAGATAATTGGGTCTAGTAGGTAAGTAAGACATAAGATTGATGCTAAGTGTGAATTGTTAAGATATATCTGGGTTGTTTTGGGTAAGGAATCCTACTAGTTGTGTTCACAAAGATCCTAAGTCCTGCTATGTGCGGACCTTGCTAGGCTATGTATGCGGGCTGTGTTTGGGTTGTAAGTGGATTTTTTATTCTAATGAATGTGGAATATATTTTAAGTACCTTTGTGCTATCTGGATTGATTGTGTTTACTGCTGAAGTGCATCTGAGATATTTATTTAAGCTGTGAATGTATCTATGATCTGGAATTATCTGCGATTATAATGTTCTGTGATGGTATTTGTTGATGCGCACGTGGATGCGAATGTATTGATTAGATATGTTAGTGATAATAGCTTTGCTATGGTTATGTGATGATTATACTATTAAAAGAGTTGCGAATAGACTCATTTTAAGTGAACCTAATAAGCTACAACACAGATCTGCCTTATATTACCTACTCTTTCCCAGGGTGTAGAAACCTGGTTCCAACACCCTCCCATACTACTTCGATGAGACCTTGGCCTGCGAAAGTAGGTCATTGCTGAAAGGGCCAGTAGTATAGGGGTTTTTTGGTAAACCTTAACCTCTGAACCTGGGTTAGGACCCCTCAAGCGAAGAAATGGTTCCATTTCTAGGACCGAGAGAATTTTGAGAGAGATATTGGGTAATGCCACGAAGCCATTAGAGACTTGAGAAACCAGAACTCAACGACTGGTTTGAATGACAGATTCAGGAATTTGCTATAAAAGAGAATCACGGCACAAAGCTGATAGCTGAGAAGTGGAATAATATGTACATGTTCACTGAAGTTTATGAAATTTTATTTGTAACTTTTACGCATGAACTTCAGGAGTGGTTAGCGAGGCTTGTGTAATTTTAGACGTGTTGGAAGAATGATTAGGTTATGTAGTGGATTCCAAAATTGATTCAACAATTGGAGAAGACTGACAACACGATCACTTGTATGGTAGATAATTACGTGGACAGTGTGTTAGGGGGATTTCTAAAGAAATTCATAGTTGATCAGTTTGTATCCTATTCTGAGGCAGAGCAGAGGTTCTTCAAAGGTTTCAGAGGTAAGTTATTACAAAAATTTCCATTGCTAATTAAAACATTTTTGTGTGAAAAAGGCATTCTATGCAGCCACACCGAATGAATGACCTCTTATCAGAGCGAAAGTACAACACGAAATGGTAAGTACTACCGAAACAATTGAGAAGGGGATGGATCCATCTACATTCCATTAAGAGAGTCAGCTGTGAATGTAGGAAATAGTCCTCCAGCTACGCCACCTTCAAGTCAGCATAAGGGTAAGAACTCATCCACACTTCTGCCACCACCAGAAGAAGATATGGCCACACACATGAAGCTACCCACCTTCAAGGTTGTAGGAGATGAAGATATGGACTGATTTTGGTTTGTAGCAGAATCAGTATGGACTATGCATAATGTGGCTATCGATGCTATAAAGAGAAAGAAACTATCTCTCGTCCTTGAAGGAAGGGCCTTGGACTAGTATATGGGGTACGTAGGCCAGCATGCGGATCCGTCTATTCAAGAGATTATGAAAGCTTTAAAACAACAATTCTGGAATCATAAGTCCTACTCGTAGCTAGTAACTGACCTAAAATAATTTAGACAAGGACCCAATAAGTTTCTATGGGAAGTTTATCAGTGGTTAAAGAAGGTTATCAGAGATGGGGAATTTCTGTATGATGATAGGCAACACAAGGAATTCTTTATCGCTATGCTTCTACCTCACCTGTATGGACCTATGGGTCAATAGGTGATTGAGACGTAAGAGAAAGCTTTAGATATTTCTATGAAATTAGAAGCTGTTCCAAGAGACGATTCCCAGTATTAGGTGCAGAAGTTCCAGGGATAGCTAGAGGCAATGCACCTTGAAATCCAGAATCTATGAAAAGAATGAGGGAAAGTAGTTAGCCTAGATGTATGGTGCATATGATGTAGGGTGTCTAGCCACACCAAGGGTCAATGCCCTCTACTGGCAGACTACATGCAAGCTAGGGGACCTAACCCATTGTGCCCTAAAGAGGTTGTGGAGTTGAGTGGCCCAATGTTATGGTGTGCTGATTATCGCATTGCCGGACTACACGATACCAACCATTGTCTCTATCTTGGTACTTATTTTCTAGAATTAAAGCAACAATGGTGTCAATTTTTCTCCTTTGTGGCACATGGCGATCATAACTGTCGGACCTATGACTTGATGATAGACCGAGGGAACCTATACAGGGTAAAATATAACCCTTATTCACCACTATCTCCCTCAGGAAGAGGAGGCTCCCCAGCAAGAGGCAGGGGAGGGGGAAGGGGTGGAGGCGCATGTCAGGGAAGAGGGAGATTGATCTATTACAACTGTGGAGAAATAGGTCACTTCGCAAGGGACTCTCCGAACCCTGCATGAAAATCTTGCCGATATTGTAGATAATTGGATCACGTGATCTAAGATTGCCTAGTACAGATAGAAAAAATTTAGGAAAAAGAGTAGACGCCAACATAGAATGTGTAGAGGGTTAAGGTGGAGCCACAAAATGAGGGACCAAGTATTAATGTCATAATGTGCAACGATATGGCTACTGGGGAGGGGGAAGGGGTGGAGGCGCATGTCAGGGAAGAGGGAAATTGATCTATTACAACTGTGGAGAAATAGGTCGCTTCGCAAGGGACTGTCCGAACCTTGCATGAAAATCTTGCTGATATTGTAGATAATTGTATCATGTGATCTAAGATTGCCTAGTGCTGATAGTAAAAATGTAGGAAAAATAGTAGACGCCAACATAGAATGTGTAGAGGGTTAAGGTGGAGCCACGTGATGACGAACCAAGTATTAATGTCATAATGCGCAGTGGCATGGCTACTGGGGGAGCTGAGGAGAAAACTACGGCTGAACCCCTTATCCGGAAGGCTGCTATCAAAAAGGAAATCATGGACCTACAAAAGGAGAACGAAACCTTTTTCAGAGCTCGCAAGGACTTTGCCAAGGATGAGGCATCTACCTCCAAGGCTCCAACAAACCTAAGAGAAGACGTTGAATTTAAACCATTCCTAAAAGCATGTATGAAGCTGCTACGCAGCTAGAAGATAGTAGAAAATATTCAAATACTGATGGACAGCTGCGCGGAAAGAACTGACCCTCCTACAGAGGTTAGAGATGTTCACAAGTTGTACGGGCACAAGAAGTGTACGAGGCAGGAGATGTGGCTAACAGCACAAATCGACGAATGTGAAATGGATCAGGGCATCTTGTATCTGGGATCAGATGCAAATGTACTGCCTAAGAAAACATGGCAATGGTGACCCAGGGATAATTTTAAAGATGGAAAATTATCTTGAAGTTTAAAAAATTGGCGAATCATACTAGTCCCTAATATGAAAACTATAAAAAATTTATTGATGTATTTGTAAAATTATTCAAATTTAAAATGATATTATATATATTGTTTATATAATTTTGGCGATTTTTAATGTAAAATAATTTTATGTTGTAAAATTTGGGCGAATCATTATTGTAAAAAAATGGAAATTGGCGAATCCTTTTTTTGGAAAAACCATAGAAAATTATCCCACTTGTGAATATTAGCCCCTAAAATTTTCCATGGCAGAGGATGGGAGAGCCTAAGCTGGAATGGTCCATTATACAACTGTGTATGGCTAACCAACAGAAAATCATACCATTAGGGACGTTGTCAAATATTATGGTAGATATCGCAGGAATTAAGGTATGCGTATATTTTGAAGTCATTCAGATTGTGGAAGATGCGAACCCTTATCTTTCTTTCCTAGGAATAGATTGGGTGATAGACATGGGAGACATTATCAATATAAATAAAAGGAGCATGGTTTTTGAAAATGAGGGTACGAGGGTGATAGTCCCACTAGACCCTATGGAAGGAGAGCGGTATACAGAACCGATGTGTGAAGAAGAGCATGTGGATCACATTTATAAATTAACAACTCGAGATGAGGATTGGATCAATCCTACAATTGATGGTGTGCTTTTATGGGATAAAGACAGTGAATTCCCCTTTGACTCCGATGGGGAGATATAAAATTGGCAGAATCAGTTACATGATGTATCCACACTGTGATGTCTCCGGATCACGAAAAGCTTTCGATGTATCTCCTCAGAGGTAAAAGAACTACACTAATTTGATGGTTTTGATAGTGTTAGAGATTTTTTATGAATATTTGAAGCTGAATTCCCAAGGGAACTAAGATTTTGGGCACTTAACCTAGCAATGCTTGCAACCCTAGCACGGTGGTGGGAAACACATAAGGGGACGTTCCAGGATTGGGAGGAATGTCGCGAGATGATAGTCCTATGGTTTGAACCCCTGGTTCACCTATGTGTGAAGACTTTCCTTGGCCTAGGAGACCTATGCAAGCAATTTTCCACATGGATGGAGGAATGGTGTGAAATAACTATGGACGAATGGGTCCGCTTGTTCATTCATGCCTTAGGGCCAATCCCCACCGCATGGTATTTAGATGCAAAACTACATCAGGGCACCCATCACTGGAAAAACCTGAAGGACGAGTGTGTAGGGACGTTCGGGTTGATAGGTGGAGTAGAAGCACTTGACGAAGCCCTACTGGATAAAGATGCCTTAGTATTTGATGAATCACGCCCTCGTGCATCGTATGGGGCGCTAACATGGGAGACGCAAATGCAGGATATTGTCAAATATCGTAATATGTCAATGGAGGAATGTGATGAAGACCCGTGAAATATCTCTATCCTAGAGTCAGAGGGAGAGCGTGTAGTTGTTGGACCCCCACTACAGACCATCGATGTGACTAAACCTCTTAAGCTGCAAGAAGTCAACATTGGAATGGAGGAGCAACCTAAGCTAGCTAAAATTGGGGACTACTGGGATGATGATACTGTTGGAAGATTCATGAAACTCTATAGGAATTATATAACATATGCATGTATATATCCAGATTCTCCTGATCTAACAATATTTATCTTCTTGCTAAATAAGGAATCCTTCCACTATTAATCTTTTGTGGAATTTAAACTCAATTGCAAACACATGAAGCAATAAAAACAATCGCACATAACATAGTTGTTTAATGGGAAAGCCTAAAGCTAAAAAACCTAACTATCATATATTATGTATCATGGAGATCATGTAACAACCTCATACAAATATTAGTACATCAAGCTCTCAGTACAATCAATCGTCACACACTTGCATGAAGAAATCTGCAAATCCATGCATTGATTTCTTGCCACCTGATAGCCTGCCTCCACTGCGCAATCCCTGCTGAAGAAGAACCCTGAATGAATTCGAATCTACCTTGCCTTGACTCCGAAATCCTCATTGGAAACTCCAATGTGTGTGTGGTGCAACCAATGCATCACTATAGTCACAACATATAGTCCATCTCACCCTGTCACCTATCTCTCCACTGGGTCTCCACTGGAACTAACATGCAATGTAGTTAACTACTGTATTGATCAGTTGTTAATGATTTATTAGTTAGATATGAGACTTTTGTGATCCATAATTTAGATAAATATCTTTCAGGTTAATCACGTCATTAGGATTAGGTTGACGTTTCGAACCATCTAATGTGGTTCATCCTCAGGACAAGGTGAAAAAAGATGTTTGATATCAATGAATAAATAGTTAGGATGCATCGTTGCCCGGAGAGAGCCATTGAGACTAGCTGTTAAGAACTAGCCAGTGCAAACTAGTCGTTAATAACTAGTTGTTAATTAGCTCAAATTTTTATTAATAAATATTTATTATTAATTATACATTATTATAATAGGGTTAATTGTTGAACGCTTTGAAAAAACCGATTTCATATATATATATATATATATATATATATATATATAAACATAATTAAAAATATAATTTAATTAATAAATTAAAACATAATTTGATTAATAAAAGATTATTATCAATTAAAATATTTATATATTTATTATAATAGGGTTAATAGGGTTAATGGTTAAAATCTTTTGAATTGTAAAAAATAGATTTCAAAAAGTTAAACATAATTTAATAATATATTAAATAGAATAGGGTGTTTTAGTATTATAATAGGTTAATATAGATTATTATAATAGGTAAATCAAAATTTTTATAATGAAAGCATATAACTACCAATACTTTATAAATAAAGAATAATAATCATAAAAAGAAACGAAAGCAAGAGAAAAGAGGGGAGAGGACCCAAAAACTAAAATTTCAAAAATAAAAATAAAATAAACAAATAAAAAAACAAATAAATAATAATAATAAAAATATAAAAATAAATAAGTAAATAAATAAATAAATAAGTAAATATATTAAAAAAAACAGTAATTAATAATAATAGGGAACAAAATATAAAATCAATAGGGCGAAATTATTTAGAGAGAGCTAGAATCCAGCTCTTACTCAATTTCCACCCATCATCCCTATTGAGATTCTTTTAATTAACTAATTAATTCACTTAACTCTGACTAGTGTATCTTTCAGTTAGACTAGATACAACTAGCTCAACTGATTTTAACTCTAATAACTGAGTTAAACTGAATAACAAATCCATGAACTACTCTTCCAACTCTGTCATAATTTTTCCACTTTAGTTCTAATTGATTCCTCCATGCATGAGCCACCATAAACCCTAGGAATTGCGTAATTCCTTTAGCCCACTGATTTGCCAAATCTATTCACTGAAATAAATTGCTCCCAGAGAATAAGTGGATATTTAGAGTCTGATTATTATTAAGGGCTAATAATAAACGACACATCTATTTTTAGATCGACGATCTATAAATAGACTTTTCCCAATATTCTAAAAATATAATTTCATCTATTTTTCCAACTTTACCAACCATCCACAAATAGCAACCTGCAACTTCTAAAATATGATCACCATGTCTAAAATAGACATAGTCTAAAAATAGACTTACACCTAAAAATAGCCTTCGGGCCCACTTAGTGAAGGTGACTGATTTTCACTAAGCTTCATCATCTTGTTGAATATCAACACTCTCTCAACAAGATAGGGATTATCCTTCACCCCGATCCTGCCTCTATGGTATTCAAATTTTCTCCTGGTGAGCGGCTTCGTGAGAATGTATGAGAATGTCTACATCCTGATCTTCTGTAGGAATGTACTGAAGCAACATGACCTTCTGTTGCACACAATCTCTGATATGATGATACCGGATATCAATATGTCTATAAATATCATGAAACATAGGATTAATCAAGAGTTTAATGCAACTATGATTATCACAATGTATCACTATAGGATCTAAATGTGAACCGAACAAACCGACCAGGATCTTCCTCATCCAGATAGCCTCACATGCAGCTTGACTTGCTGCCATGTATTATGCTTCTGCTAAACTGAGTGACACAGATCTTTGTTTCATGCTGTACCAAGAAACTGTTGTAGATCCGATACTGAAAAACCCTCCTGATGTGCTCTTTCTATCCGTTAGGCTGCCTGCTCAATATGCATCCATGAAGCCATGAAATTTCACCTCATCCATCTGTCTGTACCATAAGCCATACTCAAATGTACCCCTGAGATACCTTAGGACATGCTTTTCTACCTTCCAAAAGAGTTTGGTAGGCTTAACCATCTCTTGTGAAAGCTGGTTCACCGCATAGCATATGTCTGATCTTGTATTAACTAAATACATGAGTGAACCCACGAAATATCGATAAACACTAGAATCCACTACCTCTGCCAATGTAGGATCCTATTTCCTCTAATTTCATGGAATAGGAGTATCAATAGGCTTGCATCCTTGCATGTGAAACTTCTCCAGTATCTCCCGAGCATACTTGCCTTGAGACACAAACAGTTCACCTTCCCACTGCCATATTTCCAATCCAAGGAAATAATGACGGAGGCCCAAATCCTTCATATCAAACTCCTTTTGCAAGATCTGCCTTGCATGAGTGTATCAATTGCTCATCACCCATTAGTATTAAATCATCAACATAAAGAACAATGACTAAAATCTTACCCTCCACCACAATTTGGTATAGGTTTGCATCCGCCTCACTCTTGGTGAAGCCAATTCTAGTGAAATAGTTATTGATCCATGTGTACCAAGCATGTGGTTCTTGCTTCAGCCCATAAAACGCTCTTTTGAGCCTACACACATGCGACTCTCTATTTAAGATCTCAAATCCTTCAGGCTACTCAATGTACACCTCTTACTCAATGATCCCATTAAGGAACGTAGTCTTCGCATCCATCTGATGAATGTTCCAACCCATCTACGCTGAGAGAGCAAGGATGTTCCTTATGGAAGAATATCATGTGACAGGTGCAAAGGTTTCTTCATAATCAATCCCCTCGATCTATGAGAATCCCCAGGCAACAAATCTTTATTTATACTTCTCGACACTCCCATTAGTAGCTTTATTTACCTTGTAGATCCATCTTAATCCTACAACTGATTTACCCACCAGCCTTGGAACAATCTCCCAAGCACTATTTCTAACAATGGAGTCATACTCCTCCACCATGGCATCTACCCATGTGGGATCCTGCACTACTTCTTCAAAATAATATGGCTCCTTAACAATACACTTGCTCATAAGAGCCATGTATCCAGTAAATCAGTTAGGTGACTGACTTTGTCTACACTGTGATGTGGGGACTCCTACATTCTGTGCCGCATTAAACTTCTGTCTCTTAGCTTATGTGGTATGCTTTCTTCCTATTCTAATGTTTGGTTCTGCATGAGTGGACTCCCCCACTCCATGAATCTCCTCCTATGGATGATCCACATCTTGAGGTTGATCTTTGGGAACAAGAAGTTCCTCCTCTACATGCAAGTGTAGCTCCCTCTCAAGCTATAAATTCATGGCTTTCACCTCATTGAATTTTATATCTTGTCGCACCACAGTCATCCGATTGTCTGGAAAATACACACGATAATTATGGGGTGTTTCTGTGTACCCCACAAATATCCCAACTTTTGCAGTCGGCTCCAGCTTCTTCCTAGCATCCTTTGTCACATGAATGTAAATAGATGAGCCAAAAACCTTCAAATGGGAAATATCAGGCTTCTTACCATGTAAAAGATTCTCCATATGTACTCATGCCAAGTACTCTATGAGGACAATGGTTTTGCACATAAACCACAGTGTTGCATACTTCAGCCCACAAGTGCATCGGTAGGCCCTAGTCATGTAGCATAGCTCATGCAACACCCACGATCGTTATGTTCTTCCTCTCTACAACCCCATTCTCCTATGGGTTATGAGGCGTTATGAGTTCTCTTTGAATTCCTTCTTTTCTACAGAATTCTTTGAATTTCCCCGAGATATATTCACCACCATTATCGCTCCGTAGAGCTTTCATTTTCTTCCCCGAATCCTTCCCCACCAATGATTTGAACTCACAGAGCTTTGAGAATGTTTCACTCTTATTCTGCATGAAGAAGATCCAGTACCTATGAGAATAGTCATCAACAAATACAACATAATACCTTTGTTTTGCTGTTGAAGCAACCGAGAAAGGTCTACACACGTCTGTGTGAATTCTCTCTAGGATCACCGAAGCACGGTTATCTTTCTCATGAAAGGTGGACTTCACAAACTTACCCATAGTAAATCCCTTGCACTGATCTCACTGCGCAAGAGTACCCTTGGGAATTCCAGTAGAAATATGCTACAAAATATTCAAAGTGCCATGGTGAAGATGGCCTAATCTCCTGTGCCATAATTCGCCCTCATCCCAGCTTAGCACTTTTTCTAATTTTCCCATCATTTCAGTGCAGCCATCTACCTCCATCTTGTAGATATTCTTAACTCAAATCCCTATCCTCTTGGTTTGACCCGTTGTTTTTTCGCAGGAAATATTTTCCATCGCTAGAAACAACATCATAACCTTTGTCTTCCAACATTGCGATCAAGACCAAGTTCTTCTTCAGACATGGAACATGCATAACATCTTTTAATAGAAATGGATTACCTGAATCCCTCTCAAAGGTAATGGTCCCAATTCCACTTGCACTATATCGACCATCGTCGCCCATCTCTATACGCATTTGAAGGTCCTTCTCCTCCAAGTCACTAAAAAACTCCTTGTCTCCAATCATATGGAAGGATGCACCACTATCAAGATACCACACCGATCCCATTGAGCTTGAGACCAAGTATGCCATCAAAGAGAAATCAAGTTCAAATTGCGAGGCTAAGGACTCACCCACTGCAGCTCCAGCAACCTTTTTTTTCTTCTTTTTCTGTGGGTATTTAGTGGCGAAATGCCCATGTTCGTGACAGTGAAAACACTTCACCTTGGACAATTCATTCTTCTTGCCTTTAGCTTCAGATTTTGGATGGGATTTCTTCCCCTTACCTTTCCTTGATTTGGCAGCCAAAGAAAAATTCTCTTCATCATCACTCTTTGATGAAGAGCCATCCCTGGTACTTCGCCTTATCTCCTCCTGCACAAGATCCGACCAAAGTTGCTCACACCCTAGCAGTTTCTCCCGTCCATTGACAGAGTCTTCGTAGCTATGAAAAATCTTCGGAAGCCCAAGGAGAAATAAGCTCACCAATTATTCATCATCAACAAGAATCCCCACTCTTCCCAATTCATCCCTACAATGGACAAACTTCGTGAGATATTTTGGAATATTGTCGCCCTTCTCCATTTTTATTTTTCTGAGCTTATCTTTCAACGCCAACTTCCTCTGGTCGCTGCTGCTTTGGAACGAATCTATCAAAGCCTTCCACATTGAAAATGGAGTGGCTTTCTCATGAAGGTTGGACACAATATGGTCCTTCACACATTCCAACATAATTCTTCTTGTCTTTGCTACCTTCTTTTTCCATGCATCAAGTAATGCAACATTGCTAGATCCCGGCTTAGGAACATCACTATCGGTGAACTCCTTATGTCCATTATCTTCCAGAACCACCTCCACCCTATCCTTCTAGACTATGTAATTTGAGCTCCCATCAAGGGAATAATCCAATTGCAACCCATTGAAAGACATTTCAATGTATACTCAACTATCACACCAAGAAATTTCTGCAACAAATTCAAATTGTCCACCAGCACAAACTCAGCAATTCTTCAAGAATTAACACTTATCTGATACCATGAAGGAATTATATAACATATGCACGTATATATCTAGATTCTCTTGATCCAGAAATATTTATATTCTTTCTAAATAAAGAATCTTTCCACTATTAATCTTTTGCGGAATTTAAACTCAATTGCAAACACATTAAGTAATAAAAACAATCGCACATAACACAGTTGTTTAATGGGAAAGCCTAAAGCTAAAAACCCCAACTATCATATATTATGTATCATGGAGATCATGTAAAAATATCATACAAAGCTTAGTACATCAAGCTCTCAGTAAAATCAATGGTCACACACTAACATGAATAAATTAGCAAATCCATGAACTGATTTCTTGCCACCTGATAGCCTGCCTCCACTGTGCAATCCTTGCTGTAGAATACCCCTAAATGATTTCGAATCTACCTTTCCTTGAATATGCAATCCTCATGGGAAAATCCAATGTGTGTGTGGTGCAATCAATGCATCACTATAGTCACAACAGATAGTCCATCTCACCCTTTCACCTATCTCTCCACTCGGTCTCCACTAGAACTAACATGCACTTTAGTTAACTACTCTATTGTTCAGTTTTAAGTGAGTTATTAGTTGTGAATTAATTAACTAATTAATTAAATTAACTCTCACTAGTGCATATTTCAGTTAAACTAGATATAACTACCTCAATTGAGTTTAACTCCAATAATTGAGTTAGATTGAATAACAACTCCATGGAATACTCTTCCAACTCTGTCATAACTTTACCACTTTAGTTATAACTGAGTCCTCTATGCATGAGCCGCCATAAACCCTAGGAATTGTGTAATTCCTTTAGCCCACTGATTTTCCAAATCTGTTCACTGAAATAAAGTTCTCCAAGATAATAATTTGATATTTAGAGTCTGATTATTATTAAGGGCTAATAATAATTGACACGTCTATTTTTAGATCGGCGATCTATAAATAGACTTCGCCCAATATTCTAAAAATAGACATATTCTAAAAATAGACTTACACCTAAAAATAGCCTGTGGGCCCACTTAGTGAAGGTGACTGATTTTCACTAAGCTTCATCATCTTGTTGAATCTCAACAAAATCCTCACAGAATACTAGGACCTATTTCCTACGAAATTATCGGAACTCAAAGGGAGTATATGGGACCTAGGGGTCATGCACATCACTTTAAAACTAGATGTGCACCCTGTGAAGCAGCACCCTTATCGATTGAACCCCAAGTATAAGAAGAATTTTAGTGAAGAACTTGAAAAAATATTATCATTGAACCAGTCAAACAACTAGATTAGGTAAGTCCTATGGTGGTTCAGGAGAAAAAGACTAAAGGGGAGATACAGATCTATGTTGACCTACACAAATTGAATGATGCTTGCATACATGACCCCTTTCCTACACCATTCTTAGATGAAATCCTTGATAGCGTGGGGGCGTAGGAAGCGTACTCGTTTATGGACGAGTTCTCTGGCTACCATCAGATCAGGATTGCACCTGAAGATCGTAGTAAAAATATGTTTTCCACTGAGTGGGGATCTTTCCAGTACACTGTCCTGTCGTTTGGGCTCAAGAATGACCTTGCCATCTTTTCATGGGTGGTGGTCGCAGTATTCAAGGAGTTCATCCACAAGTTTGTAATATTCCCAATTAATCATGAGCTAATTGGAATATTCAATTTTGTTTTATTACTTTTTTTAAAGAACAAAAGAACAAAGAAGGTCCATAATACTCCTTGATAATGAATAAATCAATTTCAAAAGTAAAAAGGCTAAATCTTGGCTTCTAAATCAAGCACCCTTAGGTGTGAAACAGGTTGCACATTTTTACTGGGTCAACCCTGACCAAATGTACAGTATTGTCTTGGATGAGTGGCCATCAAGGAGGTACAACGTAGCTTTAGATGGAGATGACTTGTGTGAAATAAGTGATCTCATTGGATGTGGTTTAGGGTTTGAAAGCTCTTAACTTATAAAAGGAAGATGATGGTAGCATTAGAACGGTGTTGATGATTATCAGATTTATGAAGATATTGTATATTTAGAAATATATATTTCTCCCGCTATTTAATTGAGAATGAG
The DNA here is from genome assembly GCA_034641835.2 of Pinus albicaulis. Lineage (NCBI taxonomy): Eukaryota > Viridiplantae > Streptophyta > Pinopsida > Pinales > Pinaceae > Pinus > Pinus albicaulis. The sequence continues at coordinate 385,083,977 of CM076572.1, forward strand.
TGTTGTTTAGCATTGGGTGTTCTTGGTTGGGAATCCCAGCTCTTCCCATTGAGTAGCTCTTGGGAGAGTTTGCATTGTATTTTCCACTACCTCACTGAAGGCCAAGCTTCTTCTTTCAGCTACAATAAAGATATTGTTGAGGGTTTTTTTTTCTTTGAAAGATGCAGTAAGCGAAGGCTAGATCTTTCAGATCTCGGCCATTTCAATGCTCTTTTTCAGTGGAGGAGACTTCTAATCCATTAGGAGGAGAGTATTGGATGACTTGAGATTAATTTTCAGATATTGGCATGTGCCCAACCACATCTTGATCCCTACAATACAGTTTTACTTCTAGATCTCCATTATTTCTATAGGTGAAGTTGCAGGGTGTTTTAGCACACCATTTGGAGAGTTGGTTTTCAGGTGTTGGGGATATGCCCTTCACTTTGGAGATATATTGGAGAAGATCATTTTCTTGTTCATATCATATCAAATGCACTTTATACATCTAAACATATCAGTATATATACAGTCTTAGATCTCAGATATACAACTTGTACATGGTGTATTGTTGAAAACCCCAATAGTATTCTGTAGAGAAGCCTATATAGTGTATGGATCTGTTATAGATCTGAATTTTTATACACTTATCTGCTTTAGATCTAATTTGTAATCTACAGCTATTGCAGACCAATAAAATAACACATTAAGGCTTTTTCCAGTCTATATATATGGTTACATCACCTCATTTTGGGGATTTTCTTCTATTAGAGATTTATATTTCTTATTATAAATCTTACGGGCCATATTTTACATCTATTTTGCTATTGTAAATAAAAATTAAAAGTCTCCATATCGGCCTCCTTCTTTTTCCATGATTATCTATGTTATTTTACTGGTTTTTTGCATTGTATTGCTGCATTCCCCATTTGGGAATATTACAGTGGTATTAGAGCATCATCCTGGCACAGTCTATGCTTTCTAAGAATCCAATATGTCTTCTGAAGAATAAGGGCCTCTTACTGATAGAGAGAAGAGGTATCTAAAGAGAAGATAGAAGAATTTTTATTACAAAAAATGATAATGAAGACAAGGGTAAAGCCCCTTTATTGGGGGGTGAATATGAAGATAAGGATTTTCCTAAGATCCTTCTTAGAGCCATGCAAGATCGTGCTAGATAAATAAAAGAGATGAGAATGGACAGAATCAAGGAATACCTTACAGGAGTTCATATTGGAGAAGGCTCTAGCATGTCTCATCACTAGAATGACCAACCAGTGCATCAGCCACAAGTTTCCCAACACTGTACCATGCTTACATTTTTTGTTGTGGGAAATGAAGGGTTTCAAGAGCATGAATCCCTTGAAAATTATTTTTAAGAATACGAGTCTCAAAATCAGAGATTCAAAGATCACTTGAGTTTTCAAGACTCAAGATTTTTGTCACATAAATGACAATAGAAGACCAAGGCATCATCATAGAGGTGGTGGATTCATTCAGAATCATTATCGACACCACACTTTGGGCAAGTTATTTTTACCCAATTTTTATGGGTCATCCAAGTGTTCTACCAAATCTTGGGTAGAAAAACTTGACATCTACTTTCAATTGAACAAGGTTCCAAAGATGGAGGCTATCAAGATTGTAGCGCCGCACCTTGAAGGTGAAGCACATGACTGGTCGTTCCATGGCTTGTCTACATTGGGTCATGCCAACATAACTGCTGATTCAGATTTCACTAGAAGGATGATGAAAATATTTTATAGAAGAGATCTAGAGGCACCATTCATGAGCCTTACAAAGTTGAAACAATCAGGTAATACATAAACTGATATCTCAGAATTTTTAAGACTTTCTGTTATGGTTCTTGATTTGTCTGTAGCAAGAAGGGTGTACATGTTCATTGATGGTCTAGAGGAACCTCTTCATGGGTTGGTTAAATATACCAAGCCCACTACCCTACATGATACTATTTAAAGGGCTAGAGACCTTCAAGATGCCTTGCCAAAATCAAATGCAACTTTTTAGCATAAGCCCCCTTTTCCTTCAAAGGGAAAGGAAGAAAAGGTTGCTCCTTCAAAGGAGAGTTCATACAAGAAACCTCTGGATGATGATGTCCGGAAAGATCTAAGAAGAAGGAAGATTTGCTTCACTTTCCAAGAATCATGGGCACCTAGACATAGATGTGTTACTATAAAAGCACATTACATAGAGGTCTTCTTAGATGATGAGGAGGAAGAAGAAGATGAACCAAGAAGAGGTCACAGTGCTAACACTACAGAAGGAGAGCCAACACCATCAGGAGATGGGAATGAAGAATTTTCTCCTATTGGAGGGGCTCTTGCATCTTTGAGAAGAGTACTTAAGTACTTAACCTTAAGAGTTCAATTTTCCATCTTGAATCAGAGGGTTTCTATTATGATTGATAGTGGGGCTACCCACAATTTCATTGATGCTCAACTAGTGCAAAGGAGGGCAATACCCACTGATGATTTTGAGGGATTCTTTGTTTTGTTCCCAGGAGATAAAATAATGCAATGCATGAATTATGTACCATCATTATCAGTCACCATGGGGACATATACATTGATTGATCACTTCTTTCTAGTTGACATACCTAACACCAAAGTCATATTGGGTGTTCAATGGTTGATTACATTGGGAAAAGTCACCACTGGTCATGAGGCTTTGCAAATGGAATGGGTGGATAAGAAGAGAGGTGAGACTCAAATGATAAAAGGCATGCATACATATCCCTCACATACCACTTCCACACAGAAAACATAGATGGATTTTCACAGTGGAAGCAAGGACCTTATAGTCCCATCTATCATGCTCATGAGATTGTTGCATGGGACACTCTTATCTAGTGGAAAACCACTTCAGAGGCCACCTGATTCAGATTTTGTGGGAAATGTCTCACAACATGATGCTCCAAGCATAGATCTAGGAGGGATGGGATCATTGGAAGACAATGATACATCGTTGGGAGTCTTGGGTAGGCTCAAGGAGGAGGGAGATATTCTTCCAATATCATCATCACCCACTCTCATTTCAGATTATGCATTGTGGGAGGAGATGCATGGAAGGAATGACCTTCCAACTTATACCTTTGGCATGGGATATGTCATGGAGGAGAGCAGGCATATGACATACATTTATGTTGATAGATCATCAACGTTGTCACTATGGGAGATTGATCCATATTGGAAATCCCAGTTGTTGATGGATTATTCCAAGGATCCTCACACTTGCATGATACTTGATGACCAGCTGCATGAAGAGGGATATTTAGTCCAGGAAGGATTCATCTATTATCATGGTATAATATTATTATCTAGAGCCCGCAAGCTCAAGAATAAGTTACTACAAAGGGCCTATGAAGAGTTTTGTTTCAGTCACACATATTCTAGGATATTCTACAACATCATCATGAGGAGCTATACTTGGAAAGGCTTTTAAGGAGAACTACATGAAAATTTTCAAAGATGCTTGTACCATGTGAAGATGGGGCAGCAACATAAACCTATAAAGGAGTTAATTCAGCCATCTCTTTTTCTTGTTGAGGAAGGGGATAGATCTATGCAAAACTCCACTTGTTTAAGGAAGAATTTTGGTGAAGAATATGCTCATGTAAATAATATTTCATTTGATTATTGTTTTCATTCTTTCACCATGTATATTTAGGCCATGACTCCAAGGAGCAGTATCGTACCTTATAGAATTCATGGCCAACTTTGGGCCACAAAATTTTCCGAACATGGCCACTCCCTTAGATGACAAAGGGAGATTTTGTTTCATAATGGGTGCATTCATAAAGCACCATGGGCAGCAAGTAAGTGGTGGGGAAACCACTTACCACATCATGTTTTGATGCAGTCAGGAGATGCGCTGCGCTAGTTCCACATGTGGGACTATGAACCAACTCCATATGCACAATTTTTTGTTTGTATGTATGTATTTTTGATCCCATACATTGATGATGTAATTGTAATTTTTATGGGAATGTATGGAGGGAGGATGGGAGGTATGTATGTGCCCTATGGGATGGAGATTCTCCATGTATACTATGCTACATGTTTCTAGGAGAACATTGGGAAAACCATGTTTATTGCACTTGAGATATTGTCTCCTTATGGGATGGATTATTTACATCTCATGAGAACTTTGGAGGAGAAATTCATGGAGGGGTGGATTGGTGAAAACTTAGCTTATGGAGGAAGCTTATCACATGTTGGTGTCACCAATGGAGGAGGAGAAGAGTTGCAGCACTCACCTTGTCAGTTTCTTGAGGACAAGCAACATTTGCCAGGGAGGACTATAATATTCCCAATTAGTCATGAGCTAATTGGAATATTGAATTTTATTTTATTACTTTGTTTAATGAATAAAAGAGCAAAGGAGGTCCATAATACTCCTTGATAATGAATAAATCAATCCCAAATGTAAAATGGCTAAATATTGGCTGCTAAATCAAGCACCCTTAGGTGTGAAAGGGATTGGACATTTTGACTGGGTCAACTTTGACCAAATGTACAATGCTGTCTTGAAGGAGTGGCCATCAATGAGGCACAATGCAGTTTTATATGGATATGCCTTTTGTGAAAAAAGTGATCTCATTGGACGTGGTTTAGGTTTTGAAATATCTTAACTTATAAAAGGAAGAGGATGGAAACATTAGAAGGCTGTTGATGATTATTATATTTCTGAATATATTTCATGTTTAGACATATATCTTTCTCTTTATGTTTAGCTAAGAATGAATGTTGTTTAGCATTGGGTGTTACTGGTCAGGAATCCCACCTCTTCCCATTGAGTAGCTCTTGGGAGAGTTTGCATTGTAATTTCCACTATCTGGCTAAAGGACAAGCTTTTTCTTTCAACTACAACACAGATTTAGTTGAGGGTTTGGTTGTCTTTGCAAGCTACAGCAAGTGGAGACTAGATATTTCAGATCTACGCCATTTCAGTGCTCCTTTTCAATGGAGGAGGCTTCTAATCCATTGGGAGGAGAGTATTGGATGACTTGAGATTCATTTTTCAGATATTTGCATGTGGCCAACCACATTTTGATCCCTACAACGTAGTTTTACTTCTAGATCTCCATTATTTTTGTAGGTGAAGTTGTAGGGTGTTTTAGCACACCATTTGGAGAGTTGGTTTTCAAGTGTTGGGGATCTTCCCTTCACTTTAGAGATCTCTTGGAGAGGTTAATTTTCTTGTTCATATCAGATCAGATCCACTTTTCATATCTGAACATTTCAGTAGATCTGCAGTATTAGATCTCAAATCTACAACTTGTACATGGTGTATTGCTGAAAATCCCAAGGGGATTCATGTTGGGTATGTGTTATATTCATTCCATGACTAGCCCCATGCGCTGTACGATGGGGTACGATGGTTTTCAACCCTTGGTATTTTGTAAATCTGGTCAAGGGAACTACGGTTATGTTCTAATCCATGGTTAATGGATTGGGGTTTATGTATGCTTCGGCATGTATATATATGTGTTGTAACACTAAAAGGAATATAATGAAAAATCAAGCTGGTCGTCCCGATTTTGGATCCAGGGGAAAAATCTCTGTGTTTATCTGTTTTATGTTTTATGCTCTTGCTATTGTTTATTTTCTGTTATAAGATTCGTGTGTAGATAATTTCTGTTCAGGGTTAAAACCTACATTTGGTATCAGAGCTGTTTCGGCTTCAAGGGGATGCCTTTGTTGTTGAGGGTTTTTTGCTCGGGCCTGTGGTAGACCCTGTGCAGTGGGAGATCTGCGGGATCGATTCTTGCGGTGAAAGAATATGGCGAGCGGCGGAAAGATAGAGATCGAGAAATTTAATGGTCAAATTTTTGAGTTGTGGAAGCTCAAGATGGAGGATCTGCTGGTGGATAAAGATCAGTGGATCGCGGTAGATCCAGGTACTAAACCAACGGCAATGTCAGATGAAGACTGGAAGAAACTGGATCGGAAGGCTAAGAACACAATACGGTTGTGTGTCTCAGATTCAGTATTGTTGAATGTATCTGGGGAAGCTACGGCGAAGAATTTGTGGGAAAAACTTGGGACTTCTTACCAATCTAAGTCTCTGGTGAATAAATTGTTCCTGCGGAAAAAGATGTATAACCTGAGGATGAAGGATGGAGACTCAGTGACAGAGCATTGGAATGCCTTCAATACTATGGTAAGTCAGCTGTCATCTATTGATATTAAAATCTCAGATGAAGATAAGTGCATCAGTTTGTTGTGTTCTATACTAGACTCATGGGACAGTCTGGTTATTGCAATAGGTAGCAATACAACTACCTTGAATTTTTATGACATTGTCTCAGCCTTGCTATCGGAGGAAATAATACGGAGAAATATGGAAGGCCAGAATGGAGATGCCTTATCTGTACGAGGAAGGTCCAAAAATAGAAACAAGAATAAGGTTTCTTGTGGGAGATCTAAATCTAGAGGGAGATCTAAATCTCCTGGAAAGTTTGTAAAGGTGTGCTGGAAATGCGGAAAGGAAGGACACTACAAAAATGAATGCATTCTAAAGCTCTTGAGAAAGGAAAGGGATCTGATGAAGCTCCTTCTGCAGAGGCAAAAACCACCTCAGATGAAGGTGGGGATGTGTATTTGGCTTCTTCTTCAAATACACATGTAGATCATGAGTCATGGTTGATTGATGCAGGTGCATCCTTTCACTTCACTCCCCATAGGGAGTGGTTATGCGAGTATGAGAAATATGATGGTGGTTATGTCTTCCTAGGGGATGACAGGAAGGCTAGAATCTTCAGACGTGGAAAGGTCAAGCTGAAGCTACAAGGTGGAAGGATTAGAACACTTCCTGGTGTTCTGCATATTCCTGCATTGGCCAAAAATCTGATTTCTGTAAGAAAGATGGATGATGCAGGTGTAAAAGATGCCTGCAAGATGGTTTGGGAAGCACTGGTATTAATGCGGGGAGTTCGGACTGGAACTCTGTACAAGCTACAAGGTAGCACTATTATTGATGGGTGTAACTGTTATGTGGTTCTTGAAAGTGGAGCGGAAAGCCTAGTTGTCTCTGGAGAAAAGACCATGCTATGGCATCAAAGGCTTGGAAATATTGGAGAGAAGGGCCTTCGGATACTACATAGAAATGGTATGGTAGAATGTATGTCTAATTTCTCTCTGGATTTTGATTTATATGAACATTGTGTATATGGGAAGTAGAATCGGGTGAGTTTTCCTTCTGGTGCTAAGAGGGTGAACAAGATATTAGAACTTGTGGACGGTGATGTGTTTGGACCTGTGTCAGTTCCATCACTAGGAAAGTCTGTGTACTATGTTTCATTCATAGATGACTTCTCAAGGAATACATGGATATATTTCTTGAGGAATAAATCTAAAGTCTTTGACAAATTTAAAGAATTTAAAGCTCTGGTGGAAAACCATACAAAGAAGAAGATAAAGGTGCTAAGGACAGATAATGGTGGGGAGTTCTACAAGAAGGAATTTGAAGAGTTCTGTAAGAAGTGTGGCATAGCAAGGCGGAAGAATACTCCATACACACCTTAGAAAAATGGAGTTGCAGAAAGAATGAACAGAACACTGATGGAAAAGGTAAGAAGCATGCCCAGTGGTACTAGGTTAGGACAATAATTCTGGGTAGAGGCAGTGGAGACTACATGTTACTTAGTTAACATATCACCTTCATTAGCGTTGGAGGATAAGACTCCACATGAGGTATGGACTGGTAAGAAACCCTCTCTTTCACATCTAAGGGTATTTGGATGTGATGCATATGTACATGTTCCAAAGGAGAAAAGGACCAAGTTGGATAATAAATCTGAAAGGTGCATCTTTATTGGGTATAAGGATGGTTTAAAGGGTTACAAGCTTTGGAGCCCAGAAACAAGGAAGGTTGTGTACAGCCGAGATGTGGTGTTTAGAGAGGTGAAGTATGTTGTTACACATGAAGTCCTACCAAAGTAACCTGAGAAGATAGAGTTTGAGCTAAAGGAGGATGAATCAGACTCTACAACAGAAGAAGATTCAGAAGAGGAAGAGCCACAAACCCCAGCCTTGAGAAGATCATTTTGGGAAAGAAGGCAACCAAAAAGGTATAGTCCATCTGCTTTTTGTTCAGTTTTTTCCTTAAATATAACTGATGATGATCCCAGAACTGTTAGGGAGGCAGTAGATTCAGAGGATGGAAAACTCTGGAAGGAGGCCATGGTTAATGAAATGGCATCCTTGCATAAAAATGAGGCATGGGATCTGGCGGAGTTGCCAGCTGGAAGGAACCCCATCGGGAGCAAATGGGTGTTTAAGAAGAAGATGAATGTAGAAGGCAAGGTGGAGAAATACAAATCTTGGTTGGTAGCCAAAGGTTATTCCCAGGTGCCAGGAATTGATTTTGGTGATATTTTTTCTCCTGTTGCCAAAGTTACTTCTATTAGATTACTTTTATCTGTTGCTTCTGCATTTGATTTTGAGATAGAACAGATGGATGTGAAGACAAAATTTCTTCACGGGGATCTAGAAGAGGAGATCTACATGAAGCAACCTGAAGGCTTTATGGTGAAGGGTAAGAAAGAACTGGTGTGCAGGTTGAAGAAGTCGCTGTATGGGTTAAAATAGTCACCAAGGATGTGGTATCAGAAATTTCATACCTATATATGGGGACTTGGTTTCACTAGAAGCAAGGAGGATCACTGTGCTTATTTTAAATTAATTGGTGACCGTGTTATTTATTTGGTCTTGTATGTGGATGATATGTTGTTGATTGGAAATGACAAATAAATTATCCTAGATTTGAAGACCCAGTTGTTCTCCAAATTTGACATGAAGGATACTGGTGCTGCAAACTATATTTTGGGCATGGAAATTAAGAGATATCGGGAAAAGAGGAAGCTCTGGTTAAACCAGAGGAAGTATGTCGAGACAATATTGCAGAGATTCAATATGCAGGATAGTAAACCAGTAAATGTTCCTATTCCTGTAGTGTAAAGCTATCTGCTGAAAAGTGTCCCAAGACACAAGAAGAAGAGGAGGATATGTCCCATGTTCCATATGGAAGTGCAATGGGTAGCTTGATGTATGCAATGGTCTGTACTAGACCAGACATTGCACATGCAGTGGGAGTATTGAGCAGGTTTATGTCAAACCCAGGGAAGGAGCATTGGACAGCAGTGAAGCAGGTTTTCAGATATTTACGTGGCACTAGTGATTATGGCTTGTGCTACTGGAAGGTAGGATTGATAATGCATGTTAGGACATTCATGGTTCCGTTGATATAGGCGTTTGGAGATGGAACAAGAAGATCTATACATGCGTATATTTACAACCTATTTGGAGGTGCGAGTTAGTTGGATGAGTAAAGACGATCGTAGTGGCTTTCAACTACGAAATGAGAATACATAGCATCCACTCATGTAAGCAAGAAACGAGTTTGGTTACCGTGTGTGTTCAAGTATGGACTGGTACAACTTAAGCTATAAGGATAGACTATGATGATAGCCAAGTTATTTTCTTGGCTAAAGAACCTACTTATCATTCAAAGACAAAGCATATTGATGTTCAATATCACTTTTCTAGAGATATGGTTGAGGCTAAAAGGGTGTTGCTGGTAAAGGTGGACACTTTGAAGAATGTTGCAGATGCATTGACGAAGTCTGTGAGCATTCAGAAGTTCTCTTGGTGTAGAGAAACAATGGGTGTTTAAGAATTGGGCCAATTAATAAGCTCTCTTGTGGCCCCCTGCGGAAAGAAAACAACAAGTGGTAGAATGTTGTGTATGTGTTATATTCTTTCTACAACCTAGCCCACGCTGGCGTACTTTTGACAAAAAATTTTTGGTGTGTGGTTACACTCATAATGAGACCCACCGTTTTTTACGAGTTTGCATAGTTTTTTTTCAGGTACAAAGGTTTGACCCACTGCATTATTTTGTAGATCAGGTCAAGGGAACTACGGTTATGTTCTAATCCAGGGTTAATGGATTGGGGTTTATGTATGCTTTGGCATGTATATATATGTGTTGTAACACTAAAAGGAATATAATGAAAAATCAAGTTGGTCATCCCGATTTGGGATCCAGGGGAAAATCTCTGTGTTTCTCTATTTTATGTTTTATGCTCTCGCTATTGTTTATTTTCTATTATAAGATTCATGTGTAGATAATTTATGTTCAGGGTTAAAACCTACAATTATATAGATACACCTATATATTGTATGGATCTGCTATATATCTGGCTTTTTATACACTTATCTGCTCTAGATCTAATGTGTAATCTACAGCTGTTGTAGACCAATAAAATAATGTTGTAAGGCTTTTTCCAGTCTCTATATATCGTTGCAGCACCTCATTTTGAGGATTTTCTTCTATTGGAGACTTATATTTCTAGTTATACATCTTATCGGCCATCTTTTACATCTATTTTGATGTTGTAAATACAAATGAAAGGTCTTCATATTGGCCTCCTACTTTGTCCATGATGATCTACGTTATTTTCGTGGTTTTCTACATTGTATTGCTGCATTCCCCATTTTGGAATATTAAAAAGTTTTTTGAGGTATATTTTGATGACTTGACCATATTTAGGTTGGTAAAGAAGCACGTCTCAAACTTGCACTTGATGTTGGATGCCTGTCGAAAGCACCAGATTTCCCTGAATGCTAAGAAGTGTATATTTTGCGTACCTTTTGGGATATTTCTAGGCCACATAGTTTTTTGACAAGGATTGATGGTTTACCCCACCAAGGTAGTAGTTATCATCAACCTGTTAGTCCCTACAACTAAGAAATGGTTGTAGTCTATCCTTAGACATACATCCTACTAAAGGAAGTTAGTTCAAGGGTATGCGCTGATCACAACACCCATGGAGAAGTTGCTAAATAAGGACGTTTATTTTTTTTGGGATAAGGAGTGTCAAAAGAGCTTGGAACTACTCAAGGAGAAGATGGTATTTTGTGCCTATCCTCATATTTCCTGACTAGGCAAAGGTTTTCCATGTTCATGGAGATGCATTAGGGATCGCCCTGGGAGTTGTCCTTACACAGCCTGGAGAAGGATACATCGACCATCTAGTTACATTTTCTAGTAGAAAAATATCTAATGCAGAGCGTGAATACTCCACTACTGAGCGCGAGGGGTTGGCCATGGGATACGCCTTGCTGAAATACCGACATTATCTGTTAGGAGGACACTTCAAGATGTTTACAGATGACTCGGCTTTGATGTACCTATTGAATAAGCTTGTGTTTTTCGGGGGGGGGGGAGATTTTCTGATGGCTGTTGCTATTCCAATAATTTGACTTTGAGATCATCATGAAGCCAGGGAAACTAAATTCCATACCATACCACTTATCCCAAATCGACAGTGGCGAAGAGCTAGCCAACCTAGAAGAAGGACTGCTCGATGCATAATGTTTTTTATTAAGGTGTTAGCCACCTATAAAATTTGTTATATCAAAAGGTGGCTGAAACATTTTTTGAGCCTTCAAGAAACAATTTTATTGCTAAAAACATTATCTCTCGAAGACTCATGGAGACATCATGCCCTTTTTTTAAATGTTCACTACTGTTTCCATTTCCAACTCTGAAATTCTGCTGATTCCATAGTAAGAAGACTGCTGCAAAACACTGTTGTTTCCTTCGTTCCACTTCAAAACTAACATTCATTTTATTCCCTTTTCCCCCCATCATTTTCCTCTATTTTTCATCCATTCCCCTTTCCCCCTTCATAAAATCCACATTACAGAGTTTAAAACTCCTTTTTTTAAACTCTGCCGAAACCCCCAAATCCATCAAAAACTGTGAAAAATTTCATAAAAAATACATTTTTTGTATTACAGGCTTAAGCCCCTTTGGTCTAAGTCCTAACCACTTCCCCACATATACCCTGGCGCTAGAACTGAGCGCTAAGCCTATTTGGCACTTATTGCATCGGAACAAAACACAACGCACAGGTATTTTTTCTTTATTGGGAACTCTGATGCGATTGGCCCCTTATTACATAGCCCCGATCCAATCGCCACTTCACATAGCCCCGATCCAATCGCCACTTCACATAGCCCCAATCCAATCGCTGCTTCATATAACCCTTGGGCCCGCAATCAGGCATTGAGCATTGTTTAAAACCCATCTCCGATGCATATTTTTCTTTGTAAATTCACAAACCCACTTTTCCTAAGTTTTGGTCTAAACCTGCCAGAGAAACATTTTTTAATGTAAATGGGTAGATTGAAAAGTCACGAAGCGCTAATCGCATCAGAGAATTCAAAATGGGTAGATTGAAAGACCAGCACCAAAGTTCTGATGCGATTGGCCCTTATACATATTAAGCCCTGGGCCTATCGCATTTCATATAAACTAACGTCCCTGCAACCAGGTGCCAAAACATTTCATATATATAACCCGCCCCGAACCATAAAACCTTTGAATTTCATAAAATTTTGGGTTTTCATAAGTATTAAAGGGTTTATGCTGGTGCATTATTTGAAACAATATCTACTGTTGATCTGAAATGATCAACGAGTAGTGCAACATCGCATCGGAAAAATTCAAAGGGCGCATTTCACATTGTATTTACCTCTCCCCGGTTAGCAATCCCCTGATCAATCGTAAGCCGTTGATGTCCTCCCCACCTTTCCAAATCCAACGGCTGTCATTTGCTCCGATCATAAACCTTTCCTCCACCTTTTCAGCCCCTCCGATTCACTCCCCACCGTCGATCTGATCCTTATATCGACGACCAACGCTCAATCGCATCGGCACCATTCAAAGTTCCTCCCCTGCCGATCGCATCCCTCTGATTTCATCTGGACCGTAAACGTGTAAAGATCGGATGGTGTAGATTTCATCTCTCGACTTTGGTTTAAATCATGTGTCCTGCTTCATAATGTATTTAGCTAAATCGCAGTCGTTCATCTCTGTAGATCAAAGGTCCTTATAAACCCATTCTCTGCATTTGTATTATTTCATTTACACCCCATGTCAAATCCTAGCCATTGATTTGTTCCATCCAACGGCCCATGTTAACCCTGACAAGCCTGACCCCTGTGGATCCTACCTCCCTCTAGATCTGATCTTTGCCATTGATCCCTTGATTGGACGGTCCACAATAAGACTGCCCTACTTCTTATCCCCCACGCATCTGGTCGGTTTCACACTCACTCTCCACCATTCAATCTGAGGGCCTAGATCTGACGACCCATGCGGAGTTTCACGCAATTTTTTAGCGCGGAGGTTAATTTCCAAAATTTACGCAATATAAGTTGTTTTAAAAATGCCACGTGTCGGGAGGGGGTGCATATTGTGTTCGATAAGGAAATACCGCCTACCCACCTTTCCTCTATGCAAAACCCGTGGTTTTCTCCTCCAAAACCACCTTTCCCCTTTTGGACTATATTACATCGCGTTCTTCCTCGACCGTTGATCTCTGCAGATCAACGGTCCCCGATCACTTTCACTTTACACTATCGCCCTCCACCCTTACCAAGGGTTTTCAATGTGCAATCTTCGTCGTTGATCTCATGGCCTGGTCTCATCCGATGGCCCATGATCATCCCGAAACTCCAATTTCAATTCTTATACATTTTTACCTCCACCGAAGGAAATTTCATCTATTTCCTTTGTTTCTCTTCCAAATTTCCATAATGTGACCATTTGCATTATGTTCTTCATCATTAATCTTAACCGTCGATCTCTGTAGATCGAAAAATCTGACTTAATTCTTCTCCCCCTTTCATTTGAAACCTCTCACAAATGAATCTCCACTGTCGGATGCTGCCATCCAATGGCCACATTCCTCCCCATAACCTCTAAAGCAGTTTTACGAAATAAAGCAGTATTTCATAACATTTGTGTGTATTTTGCAGTTTTAAATGGTTTTTTCATTATATTGAAGAAAAGACAAAGGGCAGGATGACGATCCCCACGCCTTTATTCATAAAAGGAAGATCATTCCATAGGGTTACAACTTCACATTTCGTAAATGATTCATGGGCATTGATGCCACATGAGCCCTTTGTGGCACCTACACATCAACAAGACACAGTAAGTTAAAACAAAACAAAAGAGTATCAGTGTTGAAGACTTAAACACAACAGAACAAAGGATTGAATACTGTTTCCACAGTTTTGGAGGATTACGGCTAAGATTGAAAATCAAAAGCCTAATAGTCTGAATTAAAACAAAATTAAGGACAAATCAAAGGTTTATCAGTCAGAAAGAGCCTCCACTTTCACATCAGAGGCTAATTGATTCCTCTCAGTTACCCAATGACACCTGTACCCTCAAAGCATTCGACAGAGGCCAAGTTATTATTAGAACATCAGATATTCGCCTCAATACAGTCCAACAGTTAATTAGGCCCAAATATTTATTGCAGAAAATATCTACTGAGTTACCATAGAGATAACACAGAGCCTTAAAGTCAACAAAAACTCTCACCGAGCTTAATTCTTAAATGTAAAACAATTAATATAGACATAACATCTGTAAAATTCTCCATCGAGCCCATCAAAGTCCAAGAAGTATTAAAGTCTGTATTAATTGACCCAAGAGATCTTTTATTAGATCCCATCTCCTCATTCTTTCTATAAATACTTCTGTAGAAGATGAGAAAATGTTGGTTGCAGAACTTTGAAATATACTTGAGCTTGAAATTTCTACTTGTAAATAGTGTTCATGGGCTCTTGAAAATCTTCTTGTGATTAAATAAGTTAGGCTGAGAAGTAAAGATGATTGCTGAACTGAAACATTGGACTTGAAGCTGTAACTAATTTGAAGCATCAATACAAGTTGATTTATGGGATCCCGGTCTATGTCAACGGTGATGTTTTTCTTATTGTAAATAATTATTTTATTTCTGTTTTCACTTTTTCCATTTTCTCTTATAAAGAAAAGCAAGCATAGAGTTAGGATTTACTATATATCAGTACCCTTCTATGACTGATAAGCTTTATATAAATGTTTTCTTCCAAATTGTGTTGTTTAGGAATGATTTAATTTAGTTTAAGCAGTTAGTAATGCTGGTGTTCCCTGTTCGTACTGTCTAGGCTAATTGTTATTCATGAATGTTATTTTCAGTTTATGTTAACTAGAGAGGAACTAAGGAAGTTATGGTGAGCCCTGTCCTAGTTTTATCCCCAAAGACTATCTGAAAGTTTCCCTAAGAATGTGTTGAAAGATGGCTAGTTTCAAAGTAATTACCAGATCTTAGACATTTCTTTGTTATCATATGTGTTTTCCCTTTGTGTTTTAAAATGTTTTTCTATTGAAAGTGCATCAAAAGCGGCTAGTTTCCAAGTACTTGCCAGATCTTAGATTACTTTTATGTCTTTCTTAAGTGTATGCCAAAATTTGGCTAGTTTCAAAGTACTTACTAGATCTTAGCCTGCTCTTTGTTTTTCATTTGTCCAAATTCCCCTTCTTGTTGTATCATTTCATTCCATAAAATCAAATTTAAAGAGATCCTTAGACATAGATGACTTTCCCCATGGACCACTCTTGAACCCTGTTGCTTCAATTAAACCCTATTATGACTCCATAGCCCAATGGACTAAAACTAGCATTATATCTATCTTTTTAGCCAAAGCTTGTTATGATTTCTTGCAACTTCACACCTTTGAAACTCTTTCCATTTATAAATTTCTGCTCAAATAATAATCATGCTCAACCTTCAAAAAAAAAAAACCCTCGGACTTCATAACTAGCCTAATATCAATACCCAAAACGTTAAAGATAAATCCATCTTTGCACTTATTGGAGAGATCCCTCTCCGGATTCAGGAGGGCTAGATCCTAGAATCCCAAAGTGGTTGAAATAGTGTTTCTCCCTACAGTCGGACTTTGCCAATCTTGCTGATTATAGGGAGCTAACATCTCTGGTGACTCCGCTAGGGAAGAGTTGAATTTTCATCTGAGGTTCCCTTGAAATTTCATACAAATTTTGTGAGTTAAAAGAAACCTTTTCAAGCACTACCAAGTAATGGTAATCATGGTGAAACTTATTTGAATCAGTGACAAACTAGGGAAACCCTAGGATTCTCATAAGAGTTTATCTAAGCTTGAAGGATCAGCTGGCTTAGCCATAAGAGTAGACTATCTTTGTCTCATAACCGTACCTAAGTTGTGAAACAGATTTAGGACACTCTTAACAACCAATAGGACTAAAAATTAACTCAGAAAACCCAAAAATATTTCAGATTGGTATTTAATAAACATGGTGGTGGACCATAAAACCTTTTACCTACAAAAGAGCTAAAAACTTCCACTTGGCGACTCCACAATCCTAAACAGACCTTAAGACTTCACTGGGAAGACCCATAATATTTGTAGCATTATTCAAACCCGGTTAGAGGACTGCAGGATTAAATTTTGTGTAAAACAGATTTGTTAACCTCTTAAATATTTTCATATATGGTTAAACTATTCTTGTTTAGTTGGGTCTGAAACACACATCATAGTGGCTCCTAAAAAGATTCATACTAGAGACCACACTGACCCAAATCCACCTGAGATAGTTGATAACCTTGAAAATATCCTTAGGAAGTCTCCTAAGATTAAATTTTCAACTGTTTTCAGATCACCCTTGAGAGCTAATTTAGTTCCTGAAAACCTTACAGCTCTACAAGAAACAAATGGTGGTGGAACCATAAAACATTTTACCTCCTTATGAGTTAAAAATTTTCCACCTGGCAACTCCACACTCTGAAACTCCCAAAAGACCACATGACCCCACTGGTAGAAGAACTTGAACTGATTGAACAGACACAGTGACCTCTTTTTCTGATTTAAAAACATGGATTTAGATATATACCCAGATGACAAACATATGATCATGATGGAAAAGTTGATATACATGCTTGGAAGAAGGGTGGATAGGCTTATGGCTAATTTAAATGTTGGTGATCCAGAAAATCATATGCATTTCCCTAAGCAAATTCAAACTCTACCACTACAAGACATGTATGATGAACATGATTAAAGAGAAAATAATCAAGGAGAATTTCTAATCATGATGGAAAAGATGATGCATATGCTTGGGAAAAGAATGGATAGGTTGATGGCTAATATGAAAATGGATGATCTAGAGCAAGCTATGCTTTCCCTTGACCAAACACAAGCCCAATCACCTCAAGATCAAGACAATGACCAAGCTATGAATTATGATCAACACCTTATAGAAAATGATGCGAAAAATTATAAAGAAAGAAATAAAGAAGGTTGTCAAGAAATTTTTTATTTCCTTCCTATATCTTGTACTATGCCAATAGGAGATCTTCACAATCAAATTTCGAATACTAATAGTGAGCAGTGCTTTGAGGAAATGACAGAAAATCCTCAAAGTTTTCCTGCAAGCACAATTCAAGATCCCCTAGAAGAGGCTCAAGAGAACATCCAGCCTCAAAATCAACCTTTACAAGAGACAGAGAACCATTGTACTTCTGTTCAAAGGGAATTAGAAATATTTTCCTCGTTGACAGAAGAAGAGATAGATCAGACCATTAATAAATAGTCAGTCTCAGAAACCTATCGCAAAACAAATACTCTTGCTCATTCATGAAGAGAAATCTGTTGTAAAGATGTAGAGAGTTATTTTTTTGGTCATAAAATACAGGGAAGCTCTTCTTCTGTTTATACTCAAAGAAAAATCTCTCCTTTGACAGAAGAATGAATTGATCAAATACTAAGCAAACAGCTACCCTCCAAACCATCATCTCAACCAGACATTCATGAACATGGTGCCTATTCCATAGAACAATCCAATGGCACTCAAGATAAAGAGGATAGTAAGGAAACCAATGCTAATACTGAAACTAGTCCTCTTCGGAATATGAATTTCGATGGGTTATATACTAAAAATAATGTAGGTGCAGGAATATGGCTTTACAATACAGGAAAACATTATTCTGAGGCCCATTCATATAATTTGAACTTTCAATGCACAACTGACATAGCAGAGTATGAGGCACCCCTCTTAGGGCTACATTTATTAAAAAAAAAAATTAGGAGCCTAGAAGATAACAGTTCATGGAAATGCAGAACTGGTAACTAGGCAAGTGAAAGAAGAGTCCATGGTTAATCATCCCATACTTAAAGCTTATAAGGATGATACCATATATTTACTGAAATCTTTCAAATATTTCCAACTTATACTTGTTCCTAAAGATCAAAACATTTTTGCTAGTGGATTAGCCCTTGTGGCTAGTACATGTTTAAAACATTGGTAGTGCAAACAATATACAATTCAAGAAAAATTCAGACCAGCTCTCCCAAACAATAAAAAATACTGGCAAAACTTTGAGGGAGAAAAACAGATAAAAGTCTATCTTGCTGAGGATATACCATCTTTACAAGAAGAGACTTCTCCCTTCACTAATGACAGTCTGTCATCCAAAGAGCCTGAATTTATAACAGAAGCAAGCATAGATTTAGAGAAAGAATATATTTCACTGCTTGCTATTTTGCTATTTTTCAAGCTTAAATTCCACTCCGAAAAACACACTTCTAATTAGTCATACAGCCTAATCATGACTAATTATTTTTTTAAATTTTCTAATGATAAGTTAGTGAATTTGATTTTCCAAACAGTTTAATCTTGGCTTATCAGTTAGGTAGATTAGGATAGAAATTAAAGGTTCAAACAAACTCAAAATCTGAACCTCAGTTTCAAAAATAAGAATGAATCAAATCTGTTTTAAAATTTTGAGTCAAAGACAGAAAAATAAAAACTAGTTCTAATCAACTCAAAATCTGAACCAGAGAACAAGGAAAAACAACTCGAATAAACTCAAATAAAATAGAGTTGAGAAAAGAGAAGGTCGTGCTTGAACTTTCAAATTTTAAGGCCTTCCATTTTTATTTAATTTTCTGAAAAATAATATCTATGTGCAGCTTGTTTTTTATTCCATAGATCAACATCAAGTTAGACTGTTCAATCCTGGCTTGTATGCTTTTAAATTTCTGTTTTAGAAATTAGAGAATAAAAATATGTTAGACTGTTTAATCCCAACAGATTGGTAGATTAGGTAGAGAAGCATATGGACTCAACTGTCTAATCTGAGTTCATGGAGGAATAAGGAGTAGAATTAGATTATTTTTATGCTTTCAAAGGAATAAAATGTTGTAAAAATATTTTTCCAATCCAAGTGCACTCTAAAGAAGAAAAAATGTTAGATCAGTAGGATTGGGTAGGTAGAAAGCTTGTTAAAGAAGATCCATTATTTTCATAGCTGCTAAACATTTTCCAAAGAAAAATAAGAACATCCAAGTAAAGAAAGGTAGCCCAATGGATAATGCACTGATTAGCCTCCCAGAGAATGCAAGTCTGAAGTTCTTGATGCCTTCAAAAAGGCACCATCCCCAAGTGTAGCCACTGTTAGCCAACTATAAAATTTGTTATATCAAAAGGCGGCTAAAACATTTTTTGAGCCTTCAAGAAAAAATTTTATTGCTAAAAATGTTATCCCTTGAAGACTCATGGAGACATCATGCCCTTTGTCTAAATCTTCACTGCTGTTTCCATTTCGAACTCTGAAATTCTGTTGATTCCATAGTAAGAAGACTGCTGCAAATCACCATTGTTTCCTTCATTCCACTTCAAAACTAACCTTCATTTTATTCCCTTTTCCCCCCATCATTTTCCTCTATTTTTCATCCATTCCCCCTTCCCCCTTCATAAAATCCACATTACGGAGTTTAAAACTCCTTTTTTAAAACTCTGTCAAAACCCCCAAATCCATCAAAAACTGTGAAAATTTTCATAAAAAATACATTTTTTGTATTACAGGCTTAAGCCCCTTTGGGCTAAGTCCTAACCACTTCCCCACATATACCCTAGTGCTAGAACCGAGTGCTAATCCCGTTTGGCGCTTATCGCATTGGAACAAAACACAACGCACAATTTTTTTTACTTTATTGAGACCTTCGATGCGATTGGCCCCTTATTACATAGCCCAGATCCAATCGCCACTTCATATAACCCTTGGGCCCACAATCGGGCGCTGAGCATTGTTTAAAACCCATCTCCAATGCATATTTTTCTTTGTGAATTCATAAACCCACTTTTCCTAAGTTTTGGTCTAAACCCACTAGAGCAACGTTTTTTAATGTAAATGGGTAGATTGAAAAGTCCCGAAGTGCTAACCGCATCGAATAATTCGAAATGGGTAGATTGAAAGACCAGCATCGAAGTTCCAATGCGATTGGCCCTTATACATATTAAGCCCTGGGCGTATCGCATTTCATATAAACTAATGGCTGCACAACCGAGAAACAAAGCATTTCATATATATAACCCGCCCTGAACCATAAAACCTTTGCATTTCATAAAATTTTGGGTTTTCATAAGTATCAAAGGGTTTCTGCCCGTGCATGATTTGAAACAATATCCACCATTGATCTGATATGATCAATGGGTAGTGCAACATCGCATTGGAAAAATTCAAAGGGCGCATTTCACGTTGTATTTACCTCTCCCCAATTGGCAATCCCCCGATCAATCGTAAGCCATCGATCTCCTCCCTACCTTTCCAGATCCAATGACCCTCATTTGCTCTGATTATAAACCTTTCCTCCACCTTTTGAGCCCCTCCGATTCACTCCCCACCATCGATCTGATCCTTAGATCGACGACGAGCGCTCAATCGCATCGGCGCCATTCAAAGTTCCTTCCCTACCAATCGCATCCCTCCAATTGCATCTGGACCATCCACGTGTCCAGATCAGATGGTTCAGATTTCATCTCCCAACTTTGGCTTAAATCATGTGTCCCACTTCATAATGTATTTAGCTAAATTGCAGCCATTTATCTCTGCAGATGAACGGTCCATATAAACACATTCTCTGCCTTTTTATTATTTCATTTACACCCCAGGTCAAATCCTAGTCATTGATTTGTTCCATCCAATGGCCCATGTTAACCCCGACAGGCCTGAACCCTGTGGGTCCTACCTCCCTCCAGATCTGATCTCTGCTATTGATCCCTTGATCGGATGGTCCACAATAAAGCTGCCTTGCCTCTTATCCCCCGCACATCTGGTCAGTTTCACACTCACTCTCCACCGTTCGATCTGAGGGCCTAGATTTGACGGCCCATGTGGAATTTCACACAAATTTTCAGCGCGGAGGTTCATTTCCAAAATTTACGCGATATAAGTTGTTTTAAAAATGCCACGCGTTGGGCGAGGACATATATCACGTTCGATAAGGAAATACCGCCTACCCACCTTTCCTCCATGCGAAACCCGTGGCTTTCTCCTCCAAAACCACCTTTCACCTTTTGCACTATATTACATCACATTCTTCCTCGACCGTTGATCTCTGCAGATCAACGGTCCCATATCACTTTCAGTTTACACTATCGCCCTCCGCCCTTACCAAGGGTTTTCAATGTGCAATCTCTTTCGTTTATCTTGTGGCTTGGTCTGATCCAACAGCCCACGATCATCCCGAAACCCCAATTTCAATTCTTATGCATTTTTACCTTCGCGGAAGGATATTTCATCTATTTCCTTTGTTTCTCTTCCAAATTTTCATAATGCGACCATTTGCATTATGTTCTTCCTGATTAATCTTAACCGTCGATCTCTGCAGATCGACGGATCTGACTTAATTCTTCCCCTGCTTTCCTTTTTAACCTCCCACAAACGAATCTCCACCGTAGGATGTTGCCATCCAACACCCAGGCTCCTCCCAAGAACCTCTGAAGCAGTTTTACCAAATAAAGTAGGATTTCATAACATTTGTGTGTATATTGTAGGTTTAATTGGTTTTTTCATTATATTGAAGGAAAGCCAAAGGTCGGGATGACGATCTCCACACCTTGATTCATAAAAGGAAGATCATTCCATAGGGTTCCAACTTCATGTTTCGTTAATGCTTCATGGGAATTGATTCCACATGAGCCCTTTGCGGCACATGCACATCAACAAGACACAATAAGTTAAAACAAAACAAAAGAGTATCAATGTTGAAGACTTAAACACAACAGAACAAAGCATTGAAGACTATTTCCACAGTTTTGGAGGATTACGGCTAAGATCAAAAATCAAAACCCTAATCCTTTGAATTAAAACACAATTAAGGACAAATCAAAGGTTTATGAGTCAGAAATAGCCTCCACTGTCACATTAGAGGCTAATTGATTCCTCTCAGCTACCCAATGACACCTATAGCCTCAAAGCATTCAACATAGGTCGAGTTATTATCAGAACATCAGATATTCACCTCAATGCAGTCCAAAAGTTAATTGGGCCCAAATATTTATTGCAGAAAATATCTGCTGAGTAACTACAGAGATAACACAGAGCCTTAAAGTCAACAAAAGCTCTCACCGAGCTTAATTCTTATAGGTAAAACAATTAATACAGACAGAACATTTGTAAACTTCTCCATCGAGCCCATCAAAGGCCAAGAAGTATTAAAGTTTGTATTAGTTGACCCAGGAGATCTTTTATCAGATCCCACCTCCTCATTCCTTCTATAAATACTTCTGTAGAAGATGAGAAAATCCTAGTTGCAGAACTTTGAAATATACTTGAGCTTGAAACTTCTACTTGTAAATAGTGTTCACGGGCTCTTGAAACTCTGCCTATGATTAAATAAGTTAGGCTGAGAATTAAAGATGATTGTTGAACTAAAACATTGGACTTGAAGCTGTAATTGGTTTGAAGCATCAATACAAGCCAATTTATGGGATCCTGGTCTATGTTAATGGTGATGTTTTTCTTATTGTAAATCTTTATTTTATTTCTTTTTTCACTTTGTCCATTTTATCTTATAAAGAAAAGCGAGCATAGAGTTAGGATTTACTGTATATCAGTACCCTTCTCTGACTGATAAGATTTATCTAAATGTTTTCTTCCAAATTGTGTTGTTTAGGAATGATTTAATTCAATTTAAGCAGTTAGGAATGTTGGCGTTCCCTTGTCGTACTGTCTAGGCTAATTGTTATTCTTGAATGTTATTTTCAGTTTATGTTAAGTAGAGAGGAACTAAGGAAGTTATGGTGAGCCCTGTCCTATTTTTATCCCCAAAGACTATCTAAAAGTTTCCCTAAGAATGTGTTGAAAGTTGGCTAGTTTCAAAGTACTTAGTAGATCTTAGACATTTCTTTGTTATCATATGTGTTTTCCCTTTGTGTTTTAAATTTTTTTTCTATTGAAAGTGCATCAAAAGATATCTAGTTTCAAAGTACTTACCAGATCTTAGGTTGCTCTTTGTTTTTCATTTGTCAAAATTCCCCTTCTTGTTTTATCATTTCATTCCATAAAATCAACTTTAAAGAGATCCTTAGACATAGATGACTTTCCCCATGGATCACTCTTGAACCTTGTTGTTTCAATTAAACCCTATTATGACTCCATAGCCAAATGAACTAAAACCAACGTTATATCTATCTTTTTAGCCAAAGCTTGTTCTGATTGCTTGCAACTTCACACCTTTAAAACCCTTTCCATTTAGAACTTTCCACTCAAATAATAATCATGCTCAACCTTCCAAAACAAAAAAAATACACTCAGACTTCATAACTAGCCTAATATCAATACCAAAAACTTTAAAGATAAATCCATCTTTGCACTTATTGGAGAGATCCCTCTCCGGATTCAGGAGGGCTAGATCCTAGAATCCCAAAGTGGTTGAAATAGTGTTTCTCCCTGTAGTCGTACTTTTCCAATATTTCTGATTACAAGGAGCTAACATCTCTAGAGACTCCACTGGGGAAGAGTTGAATTTTCATCTTAGGTTCCCTTGAAATTTCATATAAACTTCGTCACTTATAAGAAACCTTTTCAAGCAATACCAAGTAATGGTAATCATGGTGAGGCTTATTTGAATCAGTGACAAACTAGGTAAACCCTAGGATTCTCATAAGAGTTTATCTAACCTTGAAGGATCAGCTGGCTTAGCCATAAGAGTAGTTTGTCTTTGTCTCATAACCATAGCTAAGTTGTGAAACAGATTTAGGACACTCTTAACAACCAATAGGACTGAAAATTAACTCAGAAAACCCAAAAATATTTCAGATTGGTATTTAATAAACATGGTGGTGGACCATAAAACCTTTTACCTCCAAAGGAGCTAAAAACTTCCACTTGGCGACTCCACAATCCTAAACAAACCTTAAGACTTCACTGGGAAGACCCATAATATTTGTAACATTATTCAAACCCGGTTAGAGGACTATAGGATTAAAGCTTGTGTAAAATACATTTTTTAACCTCTTAAATATTTTCATATATGGTTAAATTGTTCTTGTTTAATTGGGTTTGAAAAACACAACATAGTGGCTCCTAAAAAGATCCATACTAGATCCCACTCTGACCCAAATCCACCTGAGATAGTTGATAACCTTGAAAATATCCTTAGGAAGTCACCTAAGATTAAATTTTCAACTAATTTTGGATCACCCTTGAGAGCTAATTCATTTCCTGAAAACCTCTTAGCTCTACAAGAAACAAATGGTGGTGGAACCATATAATTTTTTACCTCCTTACGAGCTAAAATTTTTCCACCTGGTGACTCCACACTCTGAAACTCCCAAAAGACCAAATGACTCCACTGGTAGAAGACCTTGAACTGATTAAACAAACACAGTGACCTCTTTTTCTGATTTACAAACAAGGATTTAGATATAGACCCAGATGACAAACATATGATCATGATGGAAAAGTTGATGTACATGCTTGGAAGAAGGGTGGATAGGTTTATGGCTAATTTAAAATGTTGGTGATCCAGAAAATCATATGCCTTTCCCTGAGCAAATGCAAACTATATCACTACAAGACATGTATGATGAACATGATTACAGAGAAAATAATGAAGGAAAATTTCTAATCATGATGGAAAAGATGGTGCATATGCTTGGGAAAATAATGGATAGGTTGACGGCTAATATGAAAATGGATGATCTAGAGCAAGCTATGCTTTCCCTTGATCAAACACAAGCACAATCACCTCAAGATCAAGACAGTGACAAAGCTGTGTATTACAATCAACACCTTATAGAAAATGATGAGCAAACTTATAAAGAAAGAAATAAAGACGGTTGTCAAGAAATTTTTGATTGCCTTCCTATATATTGTACTATGCCGATAGGAGATCTTCATAATCAAATTTCGAATACTAATAGTGAGCAGTTCTTTGAGGAAATGACAGAAAATCCTCAAATTTTTCCTACAAGCACAAGTCAAGATCCCTAGAAGAGGCTCAAGAGAACATCCAACCTCAAAATCAGCCTTTACAAGAGATAGAGAACCGCTGTAATTCTGTTCAAAGGGACATAGAAATATTTTCCTCATTGACAGAAGAAGAGATAGATCAGACCATTAATAAACAGTCAATCTCTGAAACTTATTGCAAAACAAATACTCTTGCTCATTCACGAAGAGAACTCTGTTGTAAAGACGCAGAGATTTATTTTTAGGTCATAAAACACAGGTCATCTCTTCTTTTGTTTATACTCAAAGAAAAATCTCTCCTTTGACAGAAGAACGAATTGATCAAATACTAAGCAAGAATCTACCCTCCAAACCATCATCTCAACCAGACAGTCATGAAAATGGTGCCTATTCCATAGAAAAATCCAATGCCACTCAAGACAAAGAGGATAGTAATGAAACCAATGATCATACTGAAGCTAGTCCTCTTTGGAATATGAATTTCGATGGGTTATATACTAAAACTAATGCAGGTGTAGGAATATGGCTTCACAATATAGGAAACAATTATTCTGAAGCCCATTCTTATAAATTGAACTTTCAATGCACAACTGACATAGAAGAGTATGAGGCACTCCTCTCAGGTCTACATTTATTAAAAAAAAAAATTAGAAGCCCAGAAGATAACAGTTCATGGAAATGCAGAACTGGTAATTAGGCAGGTGAAAGAGGAGTGCATGGTTAATCATCCCAGACTTAGAGCTTATAAGGATGATACCATAGATTTACTGAAATCTTTTAAATATTTCCAACTTACACTTGTTCCTAAAGATCAAAACAGTTTTGCTAGTGGATTAGCCCGTGTGGCTAGTACATGTTTAGAACATTGGGAGAGCAAACAACATACAATTCAAGAAAAATTCAGACCAGCTATCCCAAATAATAAAAAATACAGGAAAAACTTTGAGGGATAAAAACAGATAAAAGACTATCCTGCTGAGGATATACCATCTTTCCAAGAAGAGACTTATCCCTTCACTAATGACAATCTGTCATCCAAAGAGCCTGAATTTATAAAAGAAGCAAGCATAGATTTAGAGAAAGACGATATTTCATTGCTTGATATTTTGCAGGTTAAGGATGATGATACTTCCAAGCTGCATACTGACAACGCAATCCTCAAAGCTGAAGTCTTGGAAGCAGACAATCTACTAGACATGGAGGACCAGAAAGAAGAGAATCTTCATCCTTTCTTTGTTGATCCTTTGGACGAGTGTGTGGAAATCCCAACTGGCTCAAATTATCAAGTATTGATCCTTTGCAAGAGCCAAATACATGAGAAGCTATCACCCTCTATGATTGTCTTGGTTTTGAAGATTAATCTTCAAAATTTACTATGGATACCTCTGACAAGCAACCAAAGTTTCTTCTTCTTCTTGACATTACTCAACTGGCTGCATTGGCATTTTTGTATCATATGATAATTTAAATATTCCAAGTTATATTAGGTTATATAGGAATGTAAATATAGCTCAGTTCTGAGCACTTAGATAGTTGTTGATTTTTGTCTCCGAAGAAAAATAAAAAATACAAAAACAATAGAAGAAAGAAAAGAGGGCGATTGTAAAAACAATAAAGGTACAACCCCATACCAAAAAGAGAAATAAATTCTGAAAGTGTGCAAGCTTAAATGCCACTCTTGAAAACACACTTCTAATTAGTCATACAGTCGAATCATGACTAATTAATTTTTTAAATTGTTCGCTGATAGGTTAGTGAATTTGATTTTCCAAATAGTTTAATCTTGGCGTATCAGTTAGGTAGATTAGGATAGAAATTAAAGGTTCAAACAAACTCAAAATCTGAACCTCAGTTTCCAAAAGAAGAATGACTCAAATCTATTTTAAAATTTTGAGTTAAAGACAGAAAAAACTGGTTCTAATTAGCTCAAAATCTGAACAAGAGAACAAAGAAAAACAGCTCGAATAAACTCAAAAAAAAGAGAGCTGAGAAAAGAGAAGGCCATTCTTGAACTTTAAAATTTTAAAGCCTTCCATTTTGATTTAATTTTCTGCAAAATAATATCTATGTGCAGCTTCTTTTTTATGCCATAGATCAGCATCAAGTTAGACTATTCAATCCTAGCTTGTATGCTTTTAAATTTCTATTTTAGAAATTAGAGAATAAAAATATGTCAGACTGTTTAATCCTAACAGATTCGTAGATTAGGTAGAGAAGCATATGGACTCAAATGTTTAATCTGAGTTCATGGAGAAATAAGGAGTAGAATTATATTAGTTTTATGCTTTCAAAAGAATAAAATGTTGTAAGAAGAGTTTGCCAATCCAAGTGCACTCTAAAGAAGAAAAAATGTTAGATCAGTAGGATTGGGTAGGTAGAAAGCTTGTTAAAGAAGATCCATTATTTTTCATGGTTGCTAAGCATTTTCCAGAGCAAAATAACAACATCCAAGTAAAGAAAGGTATCCCAATGGATAAGGCACTGATTAGCCTCCCAGAGAATAAACTCTGAAGTTCTTCATGCCTTCAAAAAGGCATCATCCCCAAGTGGAGCCACTGTTAGTCACCTATAAAATTTGTTATATAAAAAGGTGGCTAAAACATTTTTTGAGCCTTCAAGAAACAATTTTATTGCTAAATATGTTATCTCTTGAAGACTCGTGGATACATCATTCCCTTTGTCTAAATCTTCACTGTTGTTTCCATTTCGAACTCTAAAATTCTGTTGATTCCATAGTAACAAGACTGCTGTAAATCACCATTATTTCCTTCATTCCACTTAAAAACTAACCTTAATTTTATTCCCTCTTCCCCCATCATTTTCCTCTATTTTCATCCATTCCCCTTTCCCCCTTCATAAAATCCACATTATAGAGTTTAAATCTCCTTTTTTTAAACTCTGCCAAAACCCCCAAATCCATCAAAAATTGTGAAAAAATTCATAAAAAATACATTTTTTGTATTACAGGCTTAAGCCCCTTTGGGCTAAGTCCTAACCACTTCCCCACATATACCCTGGTGCTATAACCGAGCGCTAAGCCCGTTTGGTGCTTATCGCATCAGAACAAAACACAGCGCGCAAGTCTTTTTGCTTTATTGAGACCTCCGATGCGATTGGCCCCTTATTACATAGCCCCAATCCAATCGCCACTTCAGATAACCCTTGGGCCCGCAATCGAGCACTAAGCATTGTTTAAAACCCATCTTCGATGCATATTTTTCTTTGTAAATTCATAAACCCACTTTTCCTAAGTTTTGGTATAAACCCGCCAGAGCAACGTTTTTTAATGTAAATGGGTAGATTGAAAAGTCCCGAAGCGCTAATCACATCAGAGAATTAAAAATGGGTAGATTGAAAGACCAACATTGAATTTCCTATGCGATTGGACCTTATACATATTAAGCCCTGGGCATATTGCATTTCATATAAACTAATGGCCTCGCAACTGGGCACCAAAACATTTCATATATATAACCCGCCCCAAACCATAGAACCTTTGCATTTCATAAAATTTTGGGTTTTCATAAGTATTAAAGGGTTTCCGCTGGTGCATGATTTGAAAAAATATCTACCATTGATTTGAAATTATCAACGTGTAGCGCAACATCGCATTGAAAAAATTTCACGTTGTATTTACCTCTCCCCGATTGGCAATCCCCCGATCAATCGTAAGACGTTGATCTGCTCCCCGCCTTTCCAGATCCAATGGCCCTCATTTGCTCTGATCATAAACCTTTCCTCCACCTTTTGAGCCCCTCTGATTCACTCCTCACCATCTATCTAATCCTCAGATCGACGACCAGTGGTCAATCGCATCAACTCCATTCAAAGTTCCTCCCCCGCCGATCGCATCCCTTTGATTGCATCTAGACCATCCACGTGTCCAGATCAGACAGTCGGGATTTCATCTCCCGACTTTGGTTTAAATCATGTGTCTCGCTTCATAATGTATTTGGCTAAATCGCAGCCATTAATCTCTGCAGATCAATGGTCCTTATAAACCCATTCTATGCCTTTTTATTATTTCACTTACACCCCATGTCAAATCCTAGCCGTTGATTTTTTCCATCCAATGTCCTATGTTAACCTCGACAGGCCTGACCCCTGTGGGTCCTGCCTCCCTCCAGATTTGATCTCTGCCATCGATCGCTTGATCAGACAATCCATAATAAAACTGCCCTGCATCTTATCCCCTGTGCATCTAGTCGGTTTCGTCCTCACTCTCCACCGTTCGATCTGAGGGCCTAGATCTGACGGCCTGTGTGGAATTTCGCGCAAATTTTCAGCACGGAGGTTAATTTCCAAAATTTATGTGATATAAACTGTTTTAAAAATTCCACATGTCGGGCGGGGATGCATATTGCGTTCGATAAGGAAATACAACCTACCCATCTTTCCTCCGCATGAAACCCATGGTTTTCTCCTCCAAAACCACCTTTCCCATTTTGCACTATATTACATCGAATTCTTCCTCGACCATTGATCTCTGCAAATCAACAGTCCCAGATCACTTTCGCTTTACACTATCGCCCTCCACCCTTACCAAGGGTTTTCAACGTGCAATATTTGTCGTTGATCTCGTGGCCTGGTCTCATCTGACGGCCCACGATCATCCCGAAACCCCAATTTCAATTCTTATGCATTTTTACCTCTGCCGAAGGAAATTTCTTCTATTTCCTTTGTTTCTCTTCTGAATTTCCATAATGTGACCATTTTCATTATGTTCTTCCCGATTAATCTTAACCGTCAATCTCCGCAGATCGACGGATCTGACTTAATTCTCCCCCCCTTTCCTTTTTAACCTCCCGCAAATGAATCTCCACTGTCGGATGCTGCCATCCAACGGCCACGCTCCTCCCCACAACCTCTGAAGCATTTTTACCAAATAAAGTAGGATTTCATAACATTTGTGTGTATTTTTCAGGTTTAAATGGTTTTTTCATTATATTTAAGAAAAGCCAAAGGCTGGGATGACGATCCCCATGCCTTTATTCATAAAAGGAAGATCATTCCATAGGGTTCCAACTTCACGTTTCGTCAATGCTTCATGGGCATTGATGCCTCATGAGCACTTTCTTGAGCCCCGAAGATGTCCTTTTCTTCCACCACATTTCACTTCATTTCCTTTGTTCCTTATCAATTACAGGCTTAAATGATCAATAGGATTAATTAAAGTTTCTTTAAGAATGTATATAATGACTAACTTGCTACACTTTCATGGTTTTGTTGTTGTAGTAATTTTTGACTAGATTTAGCTACAAAATGCAGCCATTCTGTAGCTAGTTGCCGATTCCACAGCTGTCTTCATGTTTTCACAAGTTCCAGGTGTCACCTCAAAGAAAAACGCATATGGGTGAATTCCAGACTTCATCCACATCATTCCTTGCTCCCTACGAAGTCTGAGCAAAATTCTACAGGTGGTTATTCACGTGGGAAGCCAAAACTAGGAGATAGACTTCTAATAGGAAAAGGACTGTACAGATGTCTTTAATTATAGTACGAGACCACCACCAGAGTTCTAATTTGATTTTAGTTGGGAAAGAAATTTATTCCTATTTTATCTCAAGGGCAGTTATGTAATTTTCTTATAAGAATGACTCGGGAGACCAAGAAACAACTAGCTAGATTTATGTTTTGTTGCTAGATCTCAGAAGACCATAATACTCTGTTTTTGAAATAATTTTCCTTTAATTAAAGAAGCAACACTTTATTGCAAGATCTAAGCCAATATTGAGGAGATTTGTATGCTAATCTGGTGGTAGAGGGCCCCTACTGCTTGAGAAGCTTTGTGCACATTGTTTAGATAAGTAACTTTAGCCTTGTTGCATTCCTAGTTTAAAAAATTTTCTGAACTTTGTGTTTTATATTCACTTGCATTGGATGCTACAGTTTAGTCTTGTTCTTACGAATTATTCCAAAATATCACTAATATTGAATGAGATATAACTGTAGTATTTTAGGAGTTAGTTGCATTTCTTTGAACTTTATGTTTTTGTGCTCAATTACATGAGTTGTTACAGCTAGTCTTGTTCTTATTAATCTCTTCTAAAATATCACTAACACTGGATGAGACATAGCTATGGTGTTTCAGAGATTACTGCATTTTTTTGAACTTTATGTTTTTATGCTCATTTACATCACATGTTACAGCTAGTCCTATTCTATGAATTATTCCAAAATACCACTAACCCCGAATGAGACAGAGGTGAAACATTTCAGTGATTAGTTGCATTTTTAGTCTAGTTGTAATACTCCGGAGGTTAATAGCACCCTAGTTCAGTTTCTGTTCACTGTGTTTCAAGTTAGTTTAATTGCATTCTAGTTCAGTTATAGTCACTGTATTTCAAGTTTGATTAGCTAGTTGAATTAGACTTCACGGCCTTCATTATTTACAAACTACTCTTGTTATTAATCTCTTCCAATACATCATCATATGGACAGGAAGTAGTGATATCAGTTCAAGGCCTTGACTATTCTGCAATCTCTTATAATTGTGCAAATAGCCTTTTTTCCCAAAACTATTCCAAAAGACTTCTAATTTCCGAATAAGGCTTAGTAGTGACAATTTAAGTTGCAGAATGGATTAATTTCAGTGTCATAGGTTAATTTAGAGTAGAGTTCCTCACTGTGTTGCAGACTATCTTTTCCAAATATGTTCCAACAAATTTCTAGCCATGGATAAGATTTTCTTTGTGATCTTGTAGGTGGTTGTTTACTTAGAAGAACCTCATGGCACTAACTTATCCTTTTCTCAAGCTATTCCAACATATTTCTAATGAATGAATGGGATTGAGTTCATGTTATGAGTTATTGAGTTCATGTTGTGAGTTATTGAGTTCATGTTATGAGTTATTGAGTTCTTGCTATGAGTTATTTTTCTTGTTAAAGTATTGCATTTTCTTTTCTCAAGAGCCATACATAATTTAGAATAGGTTTTGCTCTGTTTCAGTGTGACCAACAAACTTCTCTTTGCCAAAACTTAGTTCTTTTCCCTCTTAGAATAAAAACACAAAACCAAAAACATTGGAAAAACACTAAACATGACGTAGTGAGAAACAAATACCTAGGCACATATAGTGCACTTCACTTCAACAGTTTACTAACCCTGGTTGACAACTTATGACCTCAATTTAAGAACACTAAGTTGAGCAGACATTTTGGCACCGTTGCCTGGGAAGTGTAACTAGGTAGCCTTGTTTCTTACCTCCCAAAAACAATGATATGCATAGAGAAAGAGACTCAAGGGGTAGATTCATAAGAAGCAGAAGCTTGATTCCTAGAACACCACTTGTTTCACCAAGACCAAGAGCCAGCACACCTTCAGCTCAAACCCACATTCCATCCTTTACTGATGCTAGACTTCCAGAGGACTTAAGATCAGATATTCCATTAGAAATACCTTCCACTTTACCCACTGAACCTATCTTAGAAGAAGATTCAGGAACCCCTGCTAGGGACTTAAACTTTTCAACTTCCACAGAAGAATCAACTATGGCAGAAGAAGGGGGAGGAGGAGTTTTTAATGGAGAACACACACTATTTGGAGGGGGTAGAGGTAGAGGTAGAGGAGAAGGAGGTAGAGGTTCAGAAGGAGAAGGAGGCAGAGGAAGAGGTAGAAGAGAAATGGGAAGCTCTTTTGGGTTTCCTATAGTAGATGAAGAAACCAATGCAACTATGAAAAACATTTCACCCTCTATCCTTCCAAAATTTTATGGACTCAAAACTGAAGATCCTGAAACCTTCCTATTTGAATTTGAAGTCCTATGTAGAACCTATGACTACTTACAAGATGCTCAAAAACTTAAACTATTCCCTTCAACATTGAAAGGAGCAACATTAAAATGGTTTATGAGTTTGATCAACAATTCTATTAGGACATGGGAAGACATGAAACAAGCATTTATAGAGAGGTATTTGGATTACTGTATGCCAGTCAACCATAAGGAGGAAGTGTTTAAAATGTTACAAAAAGAGGATGAAAATTTGGAATATTTGTTGGAGAGGTTTAACTATAACATCAAGAGGGAAAAAATGGAAAACTTAGACCAAGACACCTTGAAAGCTCTCTTGTTGAAGACAATTAGGGATGAATGGTTAGATATCCTTAACATGATGGGAAAAGGGGATATATCTCAGCTCACATTACCTAAAATAGCTGAATTATGTATCAACCTTTCAAGAGGGAAATCTAAAACTGTGAAAGGACCAAGAGACCCTGCTCTTGCAAGGGCAAGTAAGTCTGCTTCTGGGACAGTAAGTAGGGCAGAAATAGGACATATGCTTGATGAATTAAAATCTGATATCTTGGGGAGTCTTAGTGAACAAATAGACACCCTTAAGTTACAAAACAAGCAAAAAGCTGAATCTGATGCCTTAGCAATATTTTGTCCCAAATGTAGAAAGAAACATGCCTTGAGAGAGTGCCCTTTGGATGCAAAAGTTGTGGAGACTTGTGTAATTTGTTCAGAAAAACATGAGACCAAGAGTTGTCCTTCACTTCCTGGTCTTAAAGCTGTCTTTCAAGAAGAAACTCCTACAAGTTCCACAGAATCTCTCAATTTTGTCTCCGGAGGCCTTGGCAAGGACCTCAAACACAAGGATTTCATGATCAGTTGTATAATCAACCCCCACCAAATTGGAATTCTTGGCAGCAACCTTGGTCCCAATTTCAAAATCAATCACAAACTTGGGCGCAAAATCCCTATGGAAGATACTCTCAGTATTACCAATATCCACCATCCTATCCACCATATCCACATTTCCCTCCTCAACAAAATTTTCAACAAAATCCTCAAAATCCACAACATCACAATCAACCACTTCCATTACCATTTCCTCAGAAAACAAATCAGTTGCCTGCCCAACCTATACCAAACCCCAACAATAAAAATCCTCAGAACACATACATGATAGAAGGCCAACAATTTCCAACTTATTTTATCACTCCTTTAGACCTTAGTGATGTTCAACTTAGGTCTGGAAGAATACTTGAAAAGAGGAAACCTTCTGTAATCATACAAGAGCAAGAAAATTCTGAGGAAGATTCTCTACGGGTAAATAAAAGTCTTGAAGAGAACACAACTTTCCAAGACCCAAACATTGAAAAATCAAAACAAAAAGAACCAATAATTTCAACTCCTATATTAGAGCAGCCATCAACATCCACTTCTACACCTCCTTTTCCAGAAAGATTACAAATTGATAGGGGTGTAGAAAAACAAATTATGGTGCCTAATTATGATTTCCTAGATGAGCTGAGAAATTTTTGTATTAAGATCCCATTATTGCAAGCCATCAAGGAAATTCCAATCTTAGCAAAGACAATAAAGGAGTTGAGCATGAAGAAAACAAGAAAAATAATAAGAGAGATAAAGAAAATTCAACTGGCAGGAAAAATAGCAGATATCATGATGGGTAAGATTGCTATTCCAAAGTATCTAGACCCGGGAAATCCAGTTGTTAAAATTCACATCAATGGAATTGAGATCCAAAACACACTCATTGATTTAGGAGCAGCAATCAATATCATGAGTAGACAAATCATGGATAAACTGAAACTTCCTAATCTTCTTTTTACACCCACATTATTACAATTAGCAGACAGATCTGTGATCAAACCCGATGGGGTAATAGAAGACATTCCAGTGTCCCTAGATTCTTGGGAGTACCCTGTGGATTTTATGATCCTAACTCCTAAGAATAATCTAGGAGGGCATCCTATTATATTAGGAAGACCTTGGTTAGCTATAGCTGATGCTTTCATTAGTTGTAGATCCGGTGATATGTACATCTCTAATGGTAGTTCAACCAAGAAATTTACCTTGTATCCTCTAGCAAGAACAATTATAGAATTAGATGATACTCAATGGATAGAGGATGAATAAGACTTACAACCTCTCTTCATAATTTCAGAAATTAGTGAAGATAGCCAGATTCTGAATACCTTAGAAAAATTTGAATCCTCTTCAGAATACAAACAAGAACAATTTCAAGAAGAATCCAACATTGAGTTTTTATCATCAAGACAGATGTCTCTCTATTCTATGGATAAATTTGGTAGCTCTACAATTGAGATATTTCCAGGCAAAACCTTAAACATAAACAAGAACCTAGAGAAATCTCAACAAGAAGAGCTAGTCAAGATCTTATAGAGACATTCTTCTGCATATGCATGGGAGTACACTGATATGAAAGGGATAAGCCCCAAGACTTGCACTCATCACATCTACATAGAGGAAAATTTTAAACCAATCAGACAACCTCAGAGACGGATGAATCCAAATCTTAGGGAGATTGTTAAGGAAGAATTGCAGAAATTGTTAAATGTTAACTTTATCTATCCCATTTTAGATAGTCAGTGGGTTTCTCCTTTGGTAATTGTGCCAAAGAAAAATGGTAAATGGAGGGTATGTATTGACTACCGGGAATTAAACAAAGCTACTCTTAAAGATCATTTTTCCCTACCTTTCATAGATCAGGTGTTAGATACATTAGCTGGCAAAAAGTACTTCTCATTTTTAGATGGGTTTAGTGGTTATAACCAAATTCAAGTAGCACTTGAAGATCAAGATAAAACCACATTTACATGTCCTTGGGGTACCTATGCTTACCGAGTATTGCCATTTGGACTATGCAATGCACCTGCAACATTTCAAAGGGCAGTACTAGGAATCTTTTCAGATATAATACATGATTGTGTAGAGGTATATATGGATGATTTCACAGTTTATGGAAACACATTTGAAGAAGCCTTAGCAAACTTGGAAAAAGTCTTAAAGAGATGTAAAGAAGAAAATCTTTCACTTAGTCATGAGAAGTGTTTTATGATGTTTACTGAAGGAATTGTTTTAGGACATCACATTTCAGGGGATGGGATTAGAGTTGATGAGTCAAAAGTTGAAGTCATCTCTAACTTATCTATTCCAAGTTGTCAAAAAGATGTTAGGATTTTTCTAGGATTTACAGGATATTATCGAAGTTTTATAGAAAACTTCACCAAGATAGCATCTCCACTTTTCAAATTACTTACCAAGGACTGTGAATTCAAGTGGAATCCTGATTGCCAGTTAGCCTTTGAGACCCTGAAAACAAAAATCTCTAAAGCACCTATTTTAAGGGGACCTAACTGGAAGTTACCTTTTCATATTTCAACAGATGCCTCAGATACAGCTCTAGGAGCAGTATTGGGACAAAAATACTTGATTCCTTATGCCATCTACTATACCAGTAAAAATTTGACTCCTTCAGAGTTAAACTATACTGTAACTGAAAAAGAGTTTTTAGCTGTTGTTCATGCCATAAACAAATTCAGACACTATATAACAGGCTATGAAACTTTTGTTCACACAGATCACTCTGCAATTAGATATCTAATGAACAAATAAATTACTAATGGCAGAGTCATAAGATGGTTATTGCTTTTACAAGAATTCAACATTACCATTCTAGATAGGCCTGGAAAACAAAACACAGTAGCTGATTTCCTATCTAGACTCCAAAACATCAAAGATGACACTCCAGTTGAAGATCAATTTCCTGATGAATATTTTTTTGCAATTTCTACTCAAACTCCTTGGTTTGCTGACATTGCTAATTATTTAGTTTCAGGAAAATTTCCTTCAATAATGAATGCAAAAGATAAAAGAAAAATCATTTATGACAGTGCAAAATATTCATGGGTTGCTAATGAGTTGTACAAGACAGGTCCAGATTTGATCATTAGGAGATGTGTTCGGGAAGATGAGATGCATGAGATTCTCAAAGCATGTCATGATGAACCTTGTGGCAGACACTTTGCTGATAAGAGGATAGCTTATAAGGTCCTTCATTTAGGATACTATTGGCCATCCCTTTTTAAATATGCTAAAGAGTATGTCAAAAGGTGTGACAGTTTCCAAAGGGTAGGGAAACCTTCTCCTTCAGGTGAGATGCCATTGCAGCCTCAGGTACATATTGAACCTTTTGAAAAATGGGCTTTAGATTTTGTAGGA